>WSTH01000333.1:0-27979 GCA_019616345.1 Ceratobasidium sp. 395
ATCGTAAACGCTCGAATGCTTCACCAAAACATGATTTTAGTGGACGATGCCCGAATCGCAACCGAATTGTTCGAAAAACGGGCTGCACAGTACTCGGACAGATATGTTAGCGAAGTAGCCAAACTGTGAGTTTTCTCGAGTCCGTTTCAACTTTGCTCTATTAAACTTATGGAACGTTAGGGGAGGCTGGGACCACGATATCATCTTCATGGAGTACAACCCGACACTCAAGTATTACCGTACCTTGCTACAGCGCGCTCTCAACAATCGGGTTGCTCTCGACTATATCCCACTACAGGAGCACGAGGTTCGGAGGTATATGCGACGGCTCATTGAGACACCTGAAAAATTTATGAAGCACATTCACTTGTGAGTTTATTTCCATTGTGCGGGAAGTAGTATAGAGGTTTACAAGTTTGAGGGAATAGGCTATCGGCAAGCATTGCGATACGAGCGGTTTATGGCTACAAGGTGGACTCCTCAAATGATAGATTTGTGCAAGCGGCGGAGGAAGTGATGGCTGTATTTTCCGACGGTTGGCTGCTCTGTACTCAGGCTCTGCCCTCCTTTATGACATTCTGTATACTCAGTTCTCTCGCCTGGCCGATGGATGGTAGAAGTGTTTCCACTACGTGAGTTTTTTCCTGTTAGAACCATTGCCGCATCGCCTAACCGCCTCGATGTATCTATAGTACGATACGTTCCGGCTTGGTTTCCCTTTATGATCGTCAAACAAAGACTCCCAGGTTGGCAGAAGAGCATTGACGCATACGAAAACGAAACCTTTAATTATGTACTGGACCAGCTGGTAGGAAACCTTGCTTTTGGCTATGCGTGCTGTGCCAGGTTAGATTCGTTATTTATAGGCCGCAGGAACAGCCGAAGACTCCTTCGCGTCTAAACTCTTGCAACCAGAGAACGGCGAAGTTATTGATGAAGAGAAAAAGCACCATATCAAGGCAAGATTGAACACTTTACATCGTTCATTTAGTCCAACGTTTCAGAACCCAGGTTCTTGCTTCTTCGCTGTACGGCGCAGGCGCCGACACCACTGTCTCAGCTATCCAGTCCTTCTTCCTCGCCATGACGCTATACCCAGAGGTTCAAGCCAAAGCACAGGCTGAAATCTCAGCTTACTTTCAGAGCCGATTCTCCGGGGTACCTCAGTTCATCACGCTGGCCGATCGTCCAAATTTGCCGTACACAGAAGCTCTTGTCCGGGAGCTTTTACGATGGCATCCGGTACTCAACCTCAGTGGACGTCGCTCAGCTGGGAAAGCTGATGAAACCATTGTTGTCGATGGCAAGACATACCGGATTCCGGCTTATACTAATGTTGTAGTGAACGTTTGGTACGTCCTTGTTTCAATTTCTTCAGTACTTTTCGTGGCTCATCTACAATCATTATATAGGAAAATCCTCCATAACCCAGACGTATACCCCCAGCCTAACAGGTTTATGCCAGAACGATATCTCACCAGCAATCCGAATCCTGACCCAGTGCCGTGCGCGTTTGGATATGGTAGAAGGTAACCCATTGAACTCCCGCCGTATCTACTTCTTGCTCAATGTTTGACTCTTGTTAGAATGTGTCCTGGGTCTCATGTTGCTCAGCAGACCATGTGGTTAGCAGTCAGGTATGCTATCTTGCCAAATCGTGCATGCATCAGCTATTTATCACGCATGCAGCAACACTCTGGCACACTTCGCAATCTCAAAGTCGAAAGACAAAAACGGAGTAGAGGTTACACCCTCTGAAATCTACACAAACGACATTATTAGGTTAGCAAATCACTAAAATATTTCGGGGCGCACTCGTGCTGAAATCGGTTTTTCGTCTAGCCACCCTGTGCCTTTTGAATGCAGCATCAAGCCTCACAAAGGACATGAGGCATGGATTCGCGATGAGGTTCTTTAGTTTTATGCAGGCGTTGCTGTAGAACACTGTCAGTAAAGATAGATTTTTACGACAGTGCAACAACTAGAATTGTATGTATCGCGGTGATTACCGGCGGTTTGGATTCCAATAGAGCATCACGGAGGTTTTTGTACGGGAGTTTTTGTCTATAATATTACAGTGCTAGCCATGTCTGCATGCGAGTGAGTAAATGCACGAGATTTGCTAGATACGTAACAGAGTTTGCCCAATCCGAATAGTGATGAGTGTTCGAGACGCAAGAGAGTTCCCGCGGAATTCCGTACCCCGATAACCTTGCGGCATGGTGCTCGATCACTGGAGATCTGTCAGGAACAGATGACATCATCACTCACATCAACCGTATGCGCGTCACCATCGCCGAGAGTAGCCCGACCGGCGTTTTATGTGTTTATTTGATACTGACTCGCATATATATAGCGATGTTATGTTTCCTAGGCAGCGCATTTTAGTGTCGAAGCCACTTTGTAGTGAAGCTATGATACATTTTGACGGAGGCGCAGTAGCCGCCCCGCCCAGCGCAGTATATTTGTCTCTATCTCTTTATCAAGTTGGGCTCCACTACGATCATCGGGCTGCTCGTGGTTCTTGCCCGCAGCCGAACCAGCACTGGATCGGCATTTTTATATGTTAGCACAGCGAGCTTGTTACTGCTATGATTTCTTTCAAGCCTATTTTCACAAGTATTCGACGAGAATAATCAAGTGTCTTGCAGTGCTGTACCACAATCTTCTTTCGGAATAATTGTTTGGGCGTTCCGCGCGGTCAAGCGCGCGGGTGGAGGTCCAATTGGCGGCAGTACAGCCACTGATTCTGTCAGCAGAGATCGGAGGACAGCCTGGCCGGTCACCGAACACGCGTCACGCCGGCAAGCGCACTTATAAGCTCATGGCTCACAGCATCGACTTTACAACCATCTCCCTTCTGACTTCAGAATTCAATCCCGGTCTCAAGTCACTATCCCTACTCTCTAGACTTCTAACTAATTACTAGTAATATACCTTTGTCGAAACTAGCGCCCATGGTTGCCCCAAGGGAAGTCCACTTTGTCGCATGCGTGCACGGGATGTGGGGAGTTCCCGCACATCTTTCGTCGGTCGAGAATACGATACGGGACAAGTTTGCGGAGACCACAGAAGGGACCGAACTTGTTACTCTGAGGATACAAACGAACGCGGATGGGTTTACGTACGACGGGTTTGACTGGGGCGCTGAGCGGGCGGTTAAGGAGGTATGAGGAATTTCTATAGTTTCAAAGAGTATAGCTAACAGTGTGATTGTATAGATATACGCAAAGATCGAGGAAATAGAGAAAGAAGGCTCGAAGAAGGTCACACGGTTCTCTATGGTGGGATACAGCTTAGGTGGACTGATTTCCCGATATGCCATTGGGTTCGTCTCTTTATATTCCTCCTCAAAGCTACGGTCAACTCACACGCTTGTCTCCAGTATTCTCTATCAACGAGGTTTCTTCAAAACGGTCAAACCCGTCAACTTTACTACATTCGCGACACCCCATATCGGCCTTCCTCGCTTCAGGGGGTTCGTTGGTCGTATGATGCACAAACTCGGGCCTGTGATGCTTTCCCGCACTGGGCGTCAATTTTACTGCGTCGACAATGATATCTGGTCACCAGACGCCAAGGAGGGCCGGCCACTGTTGGAGGTTATCAGCGACAAAGGTACGTGACAATAGGATACCTAAGGCGCATTGCAATGCTCATAATACTTTCCTTGGAAAGATTCGATATTCTTCAAAGCCCTTTCCGCGTTCCCAAATTTGACGATTTACGGCAATGCTGTTGTGAGTTCTACTAGCGCCCATCGGTACAGTATACCCGAGCTCGACGCTGATGCATTGCCGATTTTCTCTGTAGCATGATCTCACGGTGACATATTGCTCATCCATGATTGAACCACACGACCCGTTTACTTCGCAATCTGCCAAGGAGAATCGAGTGGCAATGTACGTCCTTATCGTTTTTGGGTTATCAAGTCTTGATCTCATGCTTGTTTGCAGAAAAATGGATCCAGAGTATAAGCACATTATCCAGGCGTTCTACAATGTCCCGGAGGGTGAAGAAATCCCTGTGCACGATTTGGAGAAAGAGCGCCGAGCAGAAATCGAGGCGATCCCCTGGTACAAGCCTGATCGGTATCGTAGCCGCCGACCGTTTGTGCCTCCATTCCTCAAGTTCCCCTTCCCTCTAAATATCGTAAGTCGCTCTAATTTTACCTTTTTTTTGTGGTAGTAACTTATAATTGTTTCGTACAACAGCTCTTTTACTGCATGGTTCCCCTCCTTATACCCGTCGGCTTGACCTACGCTGTAATCCGCTTCCGACGCGAATCTCGCATGTCCGAGAAACGCCTTGCAGAGCTCATGGCTTCGTCCGAGAACGACTCGACTTTAGCATCTATACTTCGTCGAATGGAGATGGCTGTAGCAAACTCAATGGATCCCGACGATCCAGGTGCGTTTGGGTCTCGCCAGGATATGGGCTGGGAGAGTGCGAGTGATATAGAGGAAGGTACTATGGTCGAGACGAGGGAGGAGGTTAGGAAGAGGAAGGCGAGTCGACCGGATACACCCGAGGCGGAGAGGCAGCTGGAGTTGGAGAGGGGAGCTGGATCGCTATTATCTCCACTGCCTACACCCGGCTCGCACACTCCTTCCACCGACCCCTTAATGAAGTCCACCCCCGGTTCCAAAACCGAATCTCAAAAATACGAACAACTCGTCCTCCGTACGACTCCTGACCCATCGGACCCCGATCAGCCCCTTCTTACACCGGGCCAACTCAAGATGATCGAGTCTCTCAACTCGATTCCCCAGCTTAAAAAAGTACGAGCGTATTTTCCGTATGTACGGAACGCGCATAGTATTATTGTTGCACGCGATCCGGGGATGTTTCCTATACACAAGGATGGGACTAGTGTTATCAAGCACTGGGCGGATCGGTTTGTTCTGTAGAGAGATACGGGGTTTGGTAGATATTTTATGTATTTTATTTGGGGATCGTCCAGCGTTGTTACATATCGTGTACTGAGATAGCATAATTCATTTGGTTTGCGTTCAGGTTGATCTGTTTTGCGCCCATTATATATCGTACCTTTGTGCGGTTAATCCTCCTGTCGAGTGATCGAGCAGTGGGTAACGGACTCGGCAACATATAGACTATCGTATGGTAAAGAAGCAACTTGGTGATCTGCATACAAAATCCCGCTGTGCATTAATCGAAGTGAATCAAAAATATGTTTGTTACAGTCGCTGTAAGGGACATCGCAACATTTGTATATGGTATATTATGAGTGTCTGGGTACGATAAGTATAAAGCACGTGATGTTTCATTCCCAGGTTGGCGAAAATTTCGGACTTTCATAGGCTCTATCCAAAAGCACATACGCAAATCCAACACCTATTGTTAATGTCTTTTACACAAATTCTAAGTTCAGCAACACTTGTACCGTCGTGGGCTTCAATACTTCAAAAAATATACCGTGGGTACCTTAATTCCACCTGCCGGAGGCCGCGGAACTTGGGAACCCAGGGAACACAGCAATTTCACATCCGAGCTGGTGGGCTAACGTCGATCTTGACTATTAAGGTATGGTGGAAGAAGTCAACTGCCTCGCACCTCCCTATTGGAGGCTTTTATACTGTGGCCTACCAGGCTCAGCCATGTCCATGCAACAAACACGAAACAGACCCCATAAGATGAGGACCATCGAGATACCTCGAGCAAGCACTTTCCCCCTCTTCGCAGACTTGCAACCTCGCCCTTCTTCCTCAGCTGCTATACATACATGAAGACTGTCGTCGAGACGAGTTCCGGAGGTATGGATCGCAAGGCTGCAAAAAAAAGAAATCCAACTTAACTCAAAATCCTTAATCGAATAGGAGTATGTGGGACTATAACTACTATATCTAGCAACATGGTATGTTGGCGCTTTGTGTAATCGATGTAATACTCACGGTGTCGACCCGTTTCTGTCGGCAGCCCGCTTCTACAATCATCGCAATTTTAACCAAGCACCAATGTCCCGATATTACTGACCGGCTTGATTTGAACAACTGCGAGCGCGCCCCCACATCGATTGGCGGCTTTGGCGACGTATATCGAGGGACACTAAATGGGGGGGGAGCGGTGGCGATTAAGTGCACAAGGCTACTCCTCCGACCGGATGATGTAGATGGGCACAAGATTCTAAAGGTGCTTTATCAAATTTGTTCCGCAAACCAAGTGGCTGCGTCTAACATGAACATTTTGGCAGCGTGCTGCTCGCGAGCTTTATACCTGGTCACGTTTAGAACATGTCAACATTGTGAAATTATTGGGGCTCGCTCAATTTCGGGATCGCATGGCTATGATCTCACCTTGGATGGAAAACGGAACTTTGCTACAGCATATCAAAGCCAATCTAACCGAAGATCGCCGGAAGCTGGTGAGTAGATATCAAGTCTTGCCTGGAGATGTATTGAGACATGAGATATTTTTAGTGTGCTGATATTTCAGCTGGTGTGGCGTACTTGCACCAGAACGAAATAGTAAGTTCTCCTAAGTTATACGCGTATAATCCTACGTATAATGCTACATCCCCGATTAGATACATGGAGATATCAAAAGTGTAGGCCAAGCCAATCATATCTCACTGAATGTGCCAGTGGCTGACTCTATGTTACAGGCTAACGTGCTGGTATCTGGCAGCGGAGTAGCAAAATTAGCCGATTTTGGGTGTACGGAGCTAAAAACAAGCACACTACTCTTCACAACAACTGCTAGCTCACCGGGAATGTCGATTCGTTGGGCGGTGGGTTATGTTTCCTTTTTTTGTTTTGTTTCCTTCATGTCTTACCAGTTGCAATTTTCAGGCCCCAGAAATACTAAATGGCCATACAGCACGCAGCAAAGAGGCAGACGTGTATGCACTTGGAATGGTAATGTGATCTGAAATTTCTCTCGGGCTTTCAGCTGATCAGTCAATCCCCAACGACAGACGTTCTTGGTGAGTAAGTTATGTGCTAAATATCCACAGAAAATCTAACTTGTCTCTAGGAAGCTGTCACAGGGATGATACCGTTTAACGATATCAAAACCAATGTAGCTGTATGCACTGCCGTGGTGACGAAGCAAAAAATACCCGAACGTCCAAAACAAATGCATTCATTTGAAGGAAAAAGTGCTGATAGGTTGTGGGAGCTGATGGTGTGCTCATGGGACCGAAATCCCACGTATCGCCCAGGCTCCGCGGCTGTCCAAGATCTAGTGAGTTATGGAAAATGAATATTGACCGCCAAGTGATTGATTGAAGCGTCATATAACCAGATAGCCCAATTGTGCCTTTTTCCTCACTCGCGCTGGGTCGGAGGTTTACTGGTAACTAGTAGAATCGACGTGGGGTCGACAGTGGCAGCAGGATGTCCTCCTGAAGGGAACACCCCTAGAATTCGTCAGAAGAGAGCAGCTGCTGGCGCGACTGAACACAATCGCACATATCCACCATGGGTACTCCGAACCTAGTAATTGGTTTGGTAGGCTGGTTGACAGGCTGAGGGTGAGGGTGTTTGCGATATATTCGGAAACTGGGTTTGTAGTGATATTTGTACTCCTGTTATATAGTAGCTCTAGACTGTTGCTTATTGTGTTGTAACGAGATTTTGTAGTCGTTCGTTGATTGAAAACAGCTTCCCATTTCAAGACGCAGGTTGGGTTAACCGACGATAGCAATTAGACACAAAAGATGTGATTGATAGGTCTACTATATAGTACAAGACCTAAATGAATGTACGACATATTTAACCTGACAGCACCATAGCCCGGACAAGCTCTCGCTCGCCAGGCACGATACAACCGATTCTCGATGCCTCGAACTTAACAGAAAATTTTAGTATAGGCCCTTCACCAGAACTGCGTCAGCGTCGAGAAATACTGGCTGCACAGGCAGAAAGAGGCCAAGAATAAAAACTAAGAACGTTCACACGAGTAATCATGGCGTTTGTAGACGTAACTGTGGGAGGAGCTTAGGCCACGGCAATCAAAATTTTGGTTTAAGGGTTCCGGACCAAACGGAAGCAATCTACGCCACATGTGCCTAGCACGTGAGTGGTCCTGCCTACTCCCAAAGCATAAACAATGCGAAATCCATGCAAAATACGCACGAACTACAGTAAAGAAGGATATGTCATACGCGCACTATCCTGCATTCCATTCCATTTTCAACCCAGCCGAGCTGGCCGAGTGAAACAATGAGAAGAGGTGCAACCGGCCAGAATGACCGCATCACGTGGGGCGCGGCTGCCAAGCGGCGATCCACGCTCGTCTAAATTTACAAAAGATGCCAAGCTAGCGCTGTATTTTCAATAAATGAGCATGAATTCGTGCCTTGCCTGAATCCTTCCCCCCTCCCTCCCCTCCCACTCATTCGTCACCATCACCATGGTCGCCCGCACGGCGCTCACTCTCTTATTCACCCTCTCGGCTACCTATGCCCACTCGCACTACCCTCATCTTGCTCGCCATTTCGTTGAGCGCCAAGACCCTCATGCGATCCCACCACTTGCTCAGATATCGCAAGGAATGCCGACTGAGCCGCCTGTTCCTCTCTCAGCTACGCCGGTGGCAGGCTCGCCTCCAGCTATCTCTGGCGCTCCAAAACTCCCCTCCAGTACGTTCAACTCACCTGAAATTTTTCCGCATTTTTTTTCTCATACAACGAACCCCAGTCCCAGACATGTCTGGATACCCCGTCGTGCCATGGGGACAGCGCATTCCCACCGATTCGCCAGAAGTGAAGCAGTGGTTAGCCGAGGTCGCCGCATCGGGTGTTCAAGTTCCCGGTTTAACCCCGAACAAGATCCTCCCTGACGATGCGCCACCTGGTACGACCCTGTGCTCGCTGAACCCAGATGCGTCGGGCTTGGCAGGTGCTGACAAGAACTGCTGGTGGAGTTGCGGTTTGTGCACGCGTGAGACGGATGTTGTGACCTGTCCGGACAAGTTGGCTTGGGGATTGACGTGAGTTGTCCGATATCTTCGGAGTTGGTCTTCGAAAAAAAACAGTGCTGATACGAGTTTTATTCTGGGATGACAGCTTTGACGACGGACCAAGTCCATATGTGAGTCATCCGGTGCCTGAAATGAAATTGAATATAAAGCTAACTAAACACAAATAGACCCCGAAAGTCCTCAACTATCTCGCCGAAAAGAATCTCAAGGCGAGCTTCTATGTGATCGGTGCGAACATCGTCAACCACCCAGAGATTTTGCAAGCAACGTATCTTGCTGGTCATGAGGTTGGTCTTGTTTACCTTTTCGATAAAGAAAAAGCGAGGCTGATTCCATTTTCATTCGTAGATTGCAATTCACACTTGGTAAACCCTTTGCGACTTGGCCTAAAATAGGCGTTGGTTAACGTTGAGAATTTCAGGACTCATCCTCAAATGACAACACTGACGAACGAGCAAATCGTTGCTGAGCTTGGATGGACTCGCAAAGCAATCCAGGCTGTGCTCGGAGTTACGCCGCGTTATTTCCGCCCACCTTATGGAGATTGCGGTAAGTCACCATATTCTCTTCTTTTCGCCTCGCCTAACGATCGCCTATTACGATACTAGACGACCGCGTCCGAGCAATCGCCAAGGGTATGGGTCTCACACCCGTCATCTGGACCGACGGATTCGACACCGACGACTGGTCCGTCAACTCGGGTGGTATCAGCACCGACTTGTTCAACGGCTACACCAAGATGCTCGACGCTCTTCCCAACCAGCCCGCCGGCGTTATTAGCTTGCAACACGACTGGTACCAGGGAACTGTCGATCTCGCCGTCGGATACTTCTTGCCCGCTGCGTTGAGCCATAATCCTCCCCCGGCGTTCCAACCTGTGATTCAGTGCCAGCATCAACCGGCTGGTGCGTCGTATGTTGAGACGAGCGGAGGAAGTGTTCCTCCCCCTGCCGCTGGTGGAAATGCTACTACGCCAGCTGCGACCCTTACGCCTGGTGCAACGAGCACTGCCTCCCCTTCGGCTTCGCACGCGGCTGGCAGCACAGGCGGAAGTAGGACCAGCTCGAGCGCGAGCGCAAGCGGGACCAGCGCCCCGTCTACCAACTCGGCTGTAGCTCTGGGTGTAAGCGTCGGTACGGTGGCTGGTGTGTTCGCTTCGGTGTGGGCTTTGATTTAGAAGATAGTTGGACCATATATGCGGGTTTGTTTTTGGGTTTTATCTTTAGTATGTTGTGATTTACCGGTACATGGTTGTGACGGTCATATACCATAATGTATTTCGGTTTGTTTTGGCGGTTACTTTAGTGGGTGCTACGCGTTCTTAAGAAATCGCTTGATACGGGTACGGGAACTACAGAACAGCAAACGAATCACATTCACACGAGCAAAGCATAATTCTATACGGAAGTAAGCCTACCCGCGGTCTTCTACTTCGAAATGGGGTGAAGTGCGTCATGGTAAACTGGTTGGAAGGACCTTTAACCGTACCCAAGGTTAGTATGTGATTCTCTTCAGACGCCGGTGAATATGACATTACTCACATCGTTAAATCTGTTGGTACCAAAGAGCGTCGACTCGACACGCCCAGGAATATGTTTCGTCCTCGTTCGAGACAATACATTCGAGATTGGGAGACTCTTCCATAAGGGTGACTTTCATCTGCTGCAGTTCACTGATATTACGGTCACGGTCCTTGCCAAAGAGTTCATAAGGGCTAAGGTGAAGCGTTTGAATGCTGTGTGCCGAAATAATTGACCTTAAGATATCCAGGCGAGAGGGACAATTGGAGATGAAGACGTGCGGTATGCGACGGGGGAATACGCTGGTTGACATGCTTTCGTTTGTATTTACTGGCGGCTTCATCCTGTGGAGGTATGGGTCGTCCCAATAGTCCGAAGCTTGCAGCACTAGGTTCTGTAGCGAAGGAATTACTCCCGAGAGGGACAATGCCTGTTCAAACTCGCCTTCAGGTACATAAAGCCCGCTGCAGGACAGATTTACGGTTCTTGTATTGCGCAAAAAGTCCTCTAGCTCATCAGTAAGCTCAGATAGTTCGTGAAGCTGAAGGCCTATGCTCAAATCGTTCAAACAGCTCGACAAAGAGATGGTAGACAGCAAGGTCGATGCGCTTACAGTAGATGTGGTACCAAGACAGAAAGTCTCAAGATGAGCAGGGCAAACAGGCACGCCATCCCAGTCCTCCGAAGGTTCTACGTTCAGCCCATACAGCTGCAGAGTAACTATGTTGGGGCTGGTAGTTAATATTCCTACAAGCTCATAGTCCATAACGTCAATATCACTTTCAAAGCAGAGGCGGAGGTCGACAAGCCCGTGGTAAGCAGGGCTACTCCATGGAATAGCGACACGCGTCAAGTGAAGGGTAGTAAGGGCACGTAGTAAAATGTCGGAATGTTCACTGGTCGGCTGCAGTTCAAGCTCTTGCTCCAGTGCATGCTTGTCGCTCATAGTAGATAAGCGTAGCCCAATAGTTGTATTTCCTAAGGAACCCAGTTTGAGCCAGTGTTTCATCATAGTAGAGATTGGTTTGATGGATGGTTCACAATGGTTCGTTATCTCTAGGGCGCGGATTTGATGGCAGGCGGTTTGTAAAAACGACGACCACAGTGAGGCGCAATCCATAGTGACTCTTGGGTCGTCTGTCTGGTGGAATATAAGAATAGTAACGGGAAGACCCTTTGAGCGCTGAAGCAGAAGATTGGGATAGTTATAGTGAGGAGAATGGGTGGTGAGTGCAATCTGGGTCCATAAGATTGGTGTTCCAATTGCGATCCGCCTCCAGTAAGAGCTTACGCCAGCGAGCGAATGGGCGTATGGGGGCTCTGCAACATCATCCTCACAGAAGTATTTATGTCTTAGCTCGATAAAAACTTGTGTAAGAAGTTCAGGAGGCAGTCCGTGAGCAGGGGATAGGAGCCTTGAAGAGTTTCTAGTAGCTGCTAAAGAATTTCGCGCCCTGCGCAGCTCCTCTTCCTCAGATTTCAGGCTCTCCAGTTCTATATCTATGGCCTGTAAGACTTTTTCGACCTCCTGCCTAGCTTGCGAGATATACTGAGTCTGGGTGCAGACGGCACGCAAATCAGCGCAGGCAACAAGATACTCTCGAATTGCAGAAGTCGACATAGAGCGGCGAGCCTTCCAGTGATTCAGCGTACGGCATTTGAGCTCCATGCTCTCAGTGGGTAATTGTTATGCTGACTTGAGGCGAGAGGCCGGGGAGATATTACCAAGTTGACTCAGGTGGCAAATTGATTGAATCTATACCTTTGCGCTAGGCAGAAAGATTTAACAGTAGAGCAAGAGTCAGTAGAGCTCGAAGCGACGCGTTGTTGGTGATTTTCTACGAGCCGGAGGTCGCCGCGTGGAAGTGGGACATTAATTTAAAATTGTAGCCACATCATAAACGTTCCCAGAATCACGTGACTCCACCTTTTTTTTTTTTTTTTTGAATACATCTTTATTGTGCTACACGAACGCTCGGTCGAACCGCACATGGGAGCAGAGACAACAGGGAAAGTGAAAAGGGTGAAAAGAGGGCTAACAGCGTAAAGAAGAGGCTTGCAAATTCACGTGACTCCACCTCACTTCTTTCTTGTAGCGTTCTCGAGACTCAACCAGGAAGAGGCGCCTAAGCTTTAGCTCCTATTTTTTGTCTTAATATATATAAGATGATTCGCTGGCTCCCTCCTGACAAAAGAAGTAGGTGAAGATCTTTTGTTTTGGCTGGCTGCTTGATTATGTCGCAGTGGATTAAAAATCGACGCCAATCTCGGCGGGAAACTGGGAGCGTTGGTGGGACATGACTCTAGGTTTGGAAGATGAGGTGTGTATTGGAAGTACTTAACGTAAAGCTCGTAACTCATTAAGGTAAGGATAACAAGATGAGTCGCGTTGCAGGGAGTTATCGCACTCGAAGCCTGTCAACACTATTTGTGGGACTTGTTTGGCACGATTTGTGTGCTCCACCGTTACAGGTAACATGCTTCCACCCAATGTTAGTAGGTAGCCGTGATTGAACACACCAGTGGTTCCATAACACAGCCTTTGCGCCTAACAAAACCACTACTCAAGCACCGGGGATACTGGCCCTTCTCATTTTGACCCGCAACCATGTTGTCTTCAAACAGAGAGCGCAGGATTAGCTGGGGTAGTACGATACCCAGCACTCGGTTTGTGACCAGATTTCCTGAAAGGTATGTTTAAGGTAGAACCGAATGGCTTGTTACTAATTTTATGACTGCCTCCAGCTTGCACGCTCACTGTAATCGAACTTATGCGCCACCTTATAGTGGATACAATTCCTACGCGGGGCACCGCTCTAGATCGAGATCGCCGGCAATCCCAGGCTCTGTCTCGCCATCCAAATCCTTCGATGTAGCGCGTCTCGTTGAGTCCGGAGTTGAATCATGGCAGCGTTTCATCCACCCAAACGGTGCTAGCTACTGGGCATATGGTTGGAACAACAAAGTTTCGGTCATCTCGGATATTGAACCGCCACTCTTTACTCAACTTCAGTTCATCACCGAGGCAATCGAAGCAGTATCAAGAGAGCTACTCACAAACCCCTCAGATTTTGACGACTGGGAGATCTATGTGACAGCAGGTCGGTGTACATACATTCAGCACGAGCTTCGCATTGCGAGTGGCAAAGAGCAGAGTTTTGCTCAATTTCGGGCTCAAGTCGAAAATATAACAAATGTCCCAATCAATATCCGTACGTTATATATGCTCCTGATCGTACGCTAGTGAATTGACCGAGCTTGCAAACTAACAGAACTTCGATACGAAAGCATATATTGGGCTATCATAGAATCTCACCCCAGCCATATAATATTGCCAGCGGAAACGATCCAGGATGTGAAGAGGGCGTTGACCTGGTGCTATGCAGGTAAGAATACGAGCATTGTGCATACTTGTAAAAAGTAACGCTCCTAGATCGAGTCCTTTACGAGGCTTCCAATGCCCCGTTTGAAAAGGAGAACGCTCGAGAACTGCTGGATCTGATGCAAACCATATCCGGTGTGTTTTTCTAGCATGATCAAGGATGATATTACCTCTAACAATATCCTGAACAGATAACGACATAAACGGGTTGCCTAGCAATGATATTCAGACTTGGTATTGTGCGTCGGTCATGCGTACTATCAGTAAGTCGACTCTCAACAATTCATCGTAGGTTTGAGGTCAATCTAATTCCTAGTATACGATCGGCGACATTCACACTATGGGAGACGCCGCGCAGCCGAGATACGAAGGCGAGCACAATCCGACGATTTATTGATACATCTGCCCTTCAACTCTCTCGTTGAGTGGATTGTCTGGCATATAGCCGGCATACTCGGTTTCGGCTCGCCCTTCGGCTACCTGAAAAGGATAAACAACGTGGTACGCGCAATTTCTATTTTCTCGAGTGTCGTTGACCGGCGCACGTAGGATCGGACAGTAATCCAGGACGGGATCAACACGATCCGTTGGCGGTCGTTCCTAAAGGAGCTCTGTAAGGAGTGGAAAGATAGTAATCTGCTAGTAGGTGTTACTGATAAGATGGGTTGAGACAAAGCTATTGACTCTCCTTGAGGCCACTGTTTTAGTGTCGTAAGTACCAGCTGGTTGCGCTTAGGTTGTCGGGTGTTAACCGTTTAAATATTCAGAGGAACTGTTGCTTTGTTGGCAATCCCAGGACTCAACGGGCTAGCTCAGATAGCCGGGCTCTTGTCTGCACTTTGTGCGTTGAGTTCAGTGCTTTCGGGAACTCTTCTTGTGTTGAACCATCAATCTCGCGTTGAGTCGTCCAGCAAGGCTGCTGTGAGTTACAAAGCTATTAGGTCGAAGCCTAAACCTTACTTATCATCCCGTCTCGATCAAGTTTGTCTATTTTGAGCGAGCCAAATTCCGCGGGCTGGGGACAACTAGACCTTTAGCTGTGATTCTAAGTCTGCCGGTATCGTTGATGCTCTGGGGAATGTTCTGGTTTGTCTTTGCAATTGCGGCTTGCGCAGTTGAGTCGGGTCTACCTGGGATCTCTGACGCATACATGCTGTCAACCCGGATTATTCTGCTTTCTTTTGTTCTTGCGTTTGTGGTGCTAGGAGTCTTTACCATTATCTTTCTGCATAACATATGGGGGAGTTCTGGCAGTACACCGGATGTTAAACGACCCCACAACCACCTGCTAGTCGCTCCAATGACAAATCCGCCGCACCTACCGGAAAAGAACCAGGATACACCTATACCGAGCGACCAAGTCAATGACTCCTCGCATACTATCAATCGCGTTCCGCATCTCCCCTTAGCTCCTTCGGCAATGGCTGGATCGTTCAGTGCTCATCGCCGTACTGTTGGATTAGACAACCGGCCTCCGCGAACTCGCGTACTTTCAACAGTCTATAGCATAAACTCCACAGAAGAAGAGCTAGAGGCGTCTGGAGCTGAAGGTTATGCTTCTCAGGTTCATAGCACTGGCGTCTCCAATAGTACAGAAAATATTGAATCCAGACCTCAGATATTTGGAGCCTCGCCAGTTATTCCGACTTCTCTCCATCCCCTAGTGGTACCTCCACCAAGCAGTCCGGACCCGATGGAAGCGCCGGTCTTGAGTGTCTTTCCGTATCCGGGTCAGCCTTCAGCTGGTCTCTTCATCGATCTTGATCTACGGCAAGCTATCCCAACTGGTACGGTGATTCCGTCGGAGCTTCACATGCTTCGTCGTGGCTCTCAACTCACGCTTGTTGCGTCAACTGGCCAAACCGCCTTGTTGCTAACAGCACAGAACGAGGCACTCTGGGAATACATGTTGGAAGATGACTTACGATACGCGTCCCTGGTAGCGAGTGTTCGGAACACCTGCGAGCAATATGGACCCATCAAGTCAGTAGCCGTTCACCGGCGGACAACACAACAAATCGGGATTGAAACTGTTGGTCAGGCATGTATCCAGTTTGCACGGGCTGAGGATGCTAGCAAAGCGCTTCGCGGATTTATGGACGACGTACTAGTTGAACACTGTCCTATTTCAGCCCGTCTGCTGACCGAGGAGGAAGAAACTATTTGGGGCATAGCGCAGCACACGTTTCGTCCCGATCTCTCAATCTTGGCCGAGGATAACGCTATACATGAAGATGCAGCATCCACTAGAGCCTCCCCAGCGGATGAACACGGTACCAAAAATGTTCAAACGACCAAACCAACAACCGGTGAGAGCCTGAAGTTTCAGTCTCCAGACGAGGGCGTGATATCAAGCCCCCCGGAGATCATGCCAGAGACTATTTTGGCGTCGACATCTCAACCTTCGACCTCCCGTGTTGTACTCGGGGACTCCATAGGAAATACAGGTCACCATATTGTCAACATTGAAACTTAGATGTACGCTCACGTTCGGATTCTGAGACCGATAATTGAACTAACAAATCACCAGCCTATCAACTCGTAGGCCCACTGAATAGGATCCTGGGAGGCGAGGGATGCTGCATGTAGCATTAGGTAGAACAAGTTAGTTTGATATATGCTCAAATCAAAGGTTCAAGCACCAACTACTTGTATTATCAGAGCCAAGTTCCACACTGGGTGAGCAGGAAATGCCAAAAAATGGGTCGTGAGTTCTATATGTTTTGACCTCATTTTTCGAGCCAGTTTATCGGAAAACTAGCACACTCCGCTTGAATTTCAAACATATGTGGTATGTTTTTTGGGCGTCCATTTTTAAGTCTTATTTCCCTATTTTTTCTCGGCTACTCTCGAGGTCTTGTTACCCCTATTTTTTAGGTTGTTGAGCTACATGATTTTTAGGACTTTTGAGAGTAACCTTGAAGCACTTTTAGGGTGAATTCTAGGAACGCTTGTACAAGTTTTTTGAGTAGTTTTGAGGGTTTTTGGTACATGTTCAACGCATTATGCTTATTTCTTACGCTAATTTAGACGAATTTCAGTCCAAATCAAACTGGTTTTCTAACCGTTCTAACGTATTAACTTCAGTTTTAGGTGGTGATTTTCAGTGGTGTATGGATCAAATGGATAGCTATCAGGGGTGCATTGGATCCGCACTGTTTATTGGGTAAATGCGACCCAAAAATTTGAGTCCAACTGCGAACAGCTGGGATAAACAGTAGATTTAGATGAGAATATTGATACATTCAAGATCAAAAGGTATAGGAAAGCATTGAAAATTAGGTTGTAACCGTGTATAAAACGTTCTAGAACAGTCTAAAAATCAGGTTATAAGTAGGAAATATGAGGATGGGATCGGCGGAAAATTACACTGTGGTCTGGTATAAAACAGCCTTGAACGCACGGAAAACCACGGTCAAAACGGCGCACAAAGAGGTGTGATAACAAGGAGAAATCAGCGTCGAAAAGTAGGAAGGACCACAACGACATACGAGAATTAACCTGTAGAACGGCATGGAAGGATACAAAAAGACAGCTAAACATCACCTATTTATCATGTTTTTGGCGCTGTTGTTATTGGCTGTAACATTGCCTTCGGGGTGCATATGTTGTTAGCCCCTCTGCTAAGTTCGCAGGGCCTTTCACGGCAGCAGTGGTATTAGTCTATGTGCGAGTCCAAGATGGTAGCGCTGGCGTACCGGAACAGTGCGCAAAGGTGAAACCGAGTTGTCTGCAGGTACAAACGTTAGTAGAGGTAGTAAAATGGTGACGTAGCTGACAGTACATACTGTGGAATGACCTTGCTCACGTTGTTGATTGAAGGTAGTAGGGCAATAAATTAGAACAGGCTGAAAAGATTCCGTTAGCAGAAGAACATGGTACACGAGGGGGCGGTTTAGGGAAGAGACTAGTACACTGAGGGCGGCGCTGAAGAGGCGCAAGCGCGGCGTGGTGGTGGCTAAGTTAAGGCCAGTGAGACCGCCCCACACCAGATTTACATCCGAACAATGACGATCGTGATGTCAAGCTGTGCTCGGCGATCATCATGTGACATGCCGACTGGTTGACTTGAACTTTTCGACAAGTTTGACCAACCTCCATGTGCTCTGCTCCTGGCGAGCTCGACGACCTGGAGACAACAAGTACGATAACTGTAGCGACCGGTCTTCAGCGACGCCCCCCCTCGCAGCGACCCCTTCCCATGGCCAGCCTGTGCGCCGGTCCCGCCATCATCCAACGGGCCAACTTGCTCCAGCATCGGCAAGAGCATCTTCTCGCCCCCTAAGCCTGGACTCTCACTCGCACACGCCCCGGTCCGCCGCAAGTCTCGCCGACTGCGCAAGCGCTCGGCCGCCCCTGTCCTCGTCGCACTTCCGGCCCACCCACCGCGCGCAGAGAGCCCGCAGAACGACCTGAACCGACGAGTAGGCGGGGGGAGTACGCCCACGCTCCATTTCTCGACGAAGCACTACCCGGCGTTGCCCCACAGCGAGGAAAACGCCGCCCGTCGCGCCGGCCATACTCATTTCCCCCGACTCCCGCCCGACCATGCGCCCGGACCGCTCCCCGACGGCGCGAGCGCTAGCTTCTCGTATCGCGGCCTGCCCCAGCCGCCTTTCCCTGGCGCTGCCCCGCCCGTACCCCCACCGCCGGGCGGAACGCCGCTCGTGCTCGACAGAGAACGACCCGCCCCGCCTGCGCCTGAATTCAAGTACGTAGGCGGACCGTCGCAGCAGGCGGTGCTGGCCAACACGCTCAGCCAGTGTATCAACCAGGTAGACCAGCTACGCACCCAGCTTGTGCACGCCGAAGCGCGCATCGCCTCGCTCTCTGCACGATCCAATCCGAGTGCGGCGCTCGCCCAAGCCGAGGCGCGCGCAGAGGCTCCGGAAGCCCGGCTTGCTGCGGTCAAGGACAGCTGGCGCGGGATCGAAGATCATCTGGACATGCTGTCGAGGCCTTTCTGTGTCCTCCCGCCCGGCGCTGTTCCGCAACCGAACACCAAGTCTCCCCTGCCCCCGACCCGCTCGCCAGAAGCGCGGCTGCGCTAGCTATTGGCGCCCCCTTGCGCGTCCCACTCAACCCCGCGTCGTACATATCCCGAGTTGACTCTTACCTTGCTAATTATACACGAGACCCTCAAGGAACTGGACCTCGAGGCTATTCTACGCAACCCCCAGCTTCGTATGTATTCTCCTCTTATTCACATATTCCAAACTCACACGATCTAGGCCAGGATTTCCTCTTCGACCCTGGCCTTCAGTTTTGCCCACCTCGGGTTGCAAAAAGCACGAACCCACTGAAAAGTACCGGCAGGCCGTCCAGATTGAGGTTAACATTGGATGTGTGTGCACCAACTTCGACGAACGCGACTGGTGCTTGCTCTGCATTTGTCGTTCCTCGGCCCCGTCTAGTTCTTTTCCGCCCCTGTGCTTGCGCGTTTCACCGCTTGTTAACGAGCTGCGTTAAGTTCTCCACTCGGTCGTACACTCTGCCACCGCCGATCCTGCGCTCATCGCTCAAGAACTCAGGCCTGGTGTCTTTGATTCGTGGGGCGTATTGGAACACTCGGCGCCGCGTTCAACTTAGCAGCACTGTGCACCCATGCGCGACTGTGTGGTCGAGATAATGGTCAGCGTTGCAGCTAAACCCGGCGGCGGAGTCCGCGCCGTCCGAACGTGTCTCAAGATCCTTGAGCTCATGAAGTTCGTACGTCTTTCCACTGCCTTTGTCTCCCACCCTTCGGCTAACCTCTTGTTCTGATGAGTCTAGGACATTACAAACCACACAGCGCCGAGCACTCCGTCTCTACCTGTTTGAGACTGCTGTTGAGTTCGAACTGAACACGCTCCAAGAACGACTCGAGCGCGGGTCACTCACATTGACAACGACCCGCGCCTGGCTTTGCAAAGGCGTGCCCACCGCTCAATCAATGTCAATCCTACCCCTGCTTTCTCATGCGCTTGCCAGCCTAATCACTCTCCGCCCACCGACGTATCCACTCCATCTTCGCCAATGACCACGCCCTTGTCCCAGCGCCTGCCCCACATCATGCCTCCCCCGGCTATCCGGAGACGCTTGATCTCGACCACGCTTGGCTCCCAGGTCTGACGGCCGATGCGGTCAATCTCCGAGGCGTGCTATATATGCTCCTAATGCTCTTCCGCCAACTCGTGTTCTCCAACCCGTCCAGCGCTTCTGCCGCGACTCTTAAAACCCCGACCGTGCTTGAAAACTCAATCGTAGACCGGGTCAAGCGCCAGGTCTGGGAGGTCGGTCCACTCAGCGCGGTTTGTACTTTTTGCCGGGCAAGGAAAAAGAGGGAGGCGCCGAGTGGAACGAATAGGGTGTGGGGATGAGGGGTGTAGTCCTTCAGGTCGCAGTACGGGCCGAAGGAGCCTGACGGGGTGTTCAATCGACTCTGGAGAGTCCTGTCTTGCCCGATGCGCAGACTTTGACACTGCTCAGATGGACACGAGCCTCCGGACTGGCGCTTCGCTCGAACGTCTGCTCAAGGCGAGGTCCTGGGACGGTGTGTTGCTCGAATCTGGACTGGCGCGTCCGCTCGGAGGGAGAGGAGAAGACGAGGATGAGCAAGAGGAACAAGAAGAGGAGCCGAGGGAGGCCGCCGCGCCCGCTATCGCTGCAGGCCTCGAACCACTCATGCCCGAGATCCGTCGCTTGGGTAAACAAATTGCAAAGCTCGTGGGCTTCCACGGTTGGGTGTACCTAGGCTTGTACGAACGCCCGTTCCTCCGCCCAAGGAGCAAAATTCGCCAGTGGCTCCTCCAAAGAAGCCAGCACAAAAGCCATCCACACCCTCGTGTGCCGGCCACTTCACCCCTCCTGCTCCTGGCCTGTGCAAAGCCAAACCCGCCCCGACTATGAAGCCCGCAAAGAACGCCATGCCAGGCAAGAAAGACAAGGACGGCGCAAGTTTGGACGCGGAGCGCAGCATTTCGAGTCTCGACCATGTTGTTTAAGCGGACCCAATTTATGCTTGTTTGCCGCGTTTTTTTAGGAAAATTTCACCGTTTTTTTCTAGAGGCTGGTATGTACTTTTATCATCCGTCTTGTTGCAGTTTTCAGCACTTACTTTTTTTTCACACTAAGTGGACCTGTTTTTTGCGTGTCCATTTTTGATGCTCTCGTAGCTGTTTTTTCACCTTGATACATTAGAATTTTGATTCTTCTACCTTAAAATGCAACTGGTTTTTTAGTACACTCAGGCTCAATAATGGTCGACTGGATTTCAGAGTTGAATACCCCAAAAAAACGGTTTTTGAGATTACCAAAAATTCCATTGCTGACTTTGCCGTAAAATCTTCAGACCTCGGCTCGAGTCCAAGAGTGGAAAATTAGGTTTTTTTGACTGATTTGCTAGCTTCGCAAATATTGACCCAAAATTTGGGTCAGATCCTTTGTACAGTGCCATTGTTTCGGGGACCGAAAAAATGACATTTTGACAACCAGATATGCACGTTTAATTTCAACAAAAGCGATAGACAATAATGCACCCGTGTCCAAGACATCTGGGTTCGCATCGAACGGAGACACCAGAACATCTGCATACCTCCATCCAGCGAGATGCTTTGGCCTGCAGTACGAGCCGGCTCAAGTCAGGTTCCGTTGGTCATAAAACGGTATAGCTTACCGGTCATATAGTGTGAAGCTGGAGATGCAAGGTAAGATACAGCCCGGCAACATCTTCAGGTTGGCCACAGTAACCAGCGCCTCGTCTACTAACTCGGCTGTAGCTCTAGGTGTAAGCGTCGGCTCGGTGATTGGTGTGTTCGCTTCGGTGTGGGCTTTGATTTAGAAGATAGTTGGACCATATATGCGGGTTTATTTTTGCGTTTTATATTTAATATGTTGTGATCTACCGGTACATGGTTGTGACGGTCATATACCATAATGTATTTCGGTTTGTTTCGGTGGTTACTCCAGTGGGCTCTACGCGTTCTTAAGAAAGCGCTTGATACGGGTACGGAGCTACAGTACAACAAACGAATCGCATTCATACGACAAATTATGATTCTACTACGCAAGTAAGCCTACCCGCGGCCTTGTACCTCGAAATGGGGTGAAGCGCGTCGTGGTGGCCTGGTTGGAAGGACCTTTGACCGGACCAAGGTCAATATGTGATTCGGCTCACTTGCAGATAACCAAGACTACCGGTGGACCGCAACGCGTACGAGATAGAGCAGGCACCAATATACGTATTCTAACCCAATGCATCGCTCTTAGTTGGTCGGGCATGTATCACGTTGATCCTTGCAGTTCAGTTCAACATAATTCCGCTATCTTCTTGTGACAGTTCCATTATAAGTTATTTGACACAAACGTTAAGAGCATTTTCCTACTGATTCTAGACCTGAATCATACTTGCACTGACGAGAGTCTCGCGGTTAACCAACAGCATCATGTCGAAAACGCCGACATTTTGTTCTTGTCAGAGTCAACTCAGAATGAAATCAATTGAAATCAATCAACTAAGTAAGGTTTACATCTCGAGAGTGACACGTTCAGGTATTCATGTTGTGGCGCCATCTCTGTATGCAACAATTAATACAGTAGAGGTGCGGCTTTATAACATGAGGCTTACTGATCAAACGTGGTACGGCAAGGCCAGTGGCGCGTTGTGTCCTCATCGGAAAGTATGCAGGTGAGGTTGGGAAACAACTGCAAAAGTGCGGCCTGTAGGTCTTCGGGCCGTTTAACGTTGGGGATACGCCGGTATCTCCGCAGTCCGTCAAGATGAAGAGTCCCAACACCATAGGCTGAAACTATCAGTTTTAGCTCCTCCAGGTAAAGGTTGTCAGAGGTGACGAGGAATAAATGGGGTAAGCAGGGGGTATTATCAATACTGGCTTCTGAATCCCCTGAAGTTGCCGCTTCCAGTCCATTCGTATCGGGATTATAATCAGATAGTATCAAGCTCTTGAGAGAGGGGATCGTTGTTGAGAGTGACAGGACCCATTGAGGGCTCGAACCAGATCCGAGTGAGAAAGCCGCCAAAGTTTTGACGTGCACACCGCGTAGAAAATCCCGGACTGGATGGGAAATTCTTTCAAGGGCAGGCCCAAAACACACCTCTAGAGCACCCAAACAATCAGAGAGAGAAAGGACTGATAAAAGAGCTACCCAGCTCTCGTAGTCCATATAGCCAAGATAAAGAACTTCTAGATGCACAGGTCGAACAATATCATCCGTATCCCAATGAATCGACTGTCTTATCCTGATAAATTCAAGCTTCAATACGACAAGCTCTAGGCTAGCTGCTAGGATACCACCAAGCTGTGATGTCGAAATCTCTGCGCCTTCAGAAGCAGTAAATTCTAGCCGAATATCTGTCAGATTATGGTAAGCTGCACTTGTCCAAGGTAAAAGAATGTTGCTAAGATGGAGTACGGTGATCGAGCCTAGGATACCACTCGATTGGCTAGCGGCCAACAAGATTTCCAGACTCGGGTCCGCGAATTCTCCGGCAAAAAGTCTTTGTATACGCAGAACCTTTGTTATTCTAGGAGAATCATGTTCCAGTAAAACCCTTAGTGTGTCGCAGAGGAGGGTTTTGGGCGAGGGCAATGAATTGATTATGTTTAAACTGTGAACACGTCGGATTGCCCTAGTCATGAATTTATCCCACTTCGCTTGAGCTCGGTAGCCGGACAACGAGCGAGTCACATCCTCATTTGATATATCCAAACGTATGGGAAGGCCCATGGAGCGGTTAAGCAATAGAGTGGCATACCTGTAGTTTCTTTGTGCCGGTGTGATGTGGATATGAGCCCAGAGATGAGGTAAGCTGATTATGGTTGCTCTCCAATAAGAGCTCACTTGAGCGAACGTATGGATAGGCACTAGATCATTTGTGTAACCAGAACAACTATCGGGGTATTGTGCTATTAGAACGATACGGGCGAGGATTTCGGGAGGCAGCGTGTGAACGAGGGCTAGTACCGATGACGAATTCCTAGCGACCGATAGAGAAAGTCTCGCTTTGCTGAGTTCGGCTTCCTCGGAGGCAAGACTGTCAAGCTCCGCGCCTATGGCTAACAGCACGGGTTCGACCGTTCGTGTAGTTCCCAAAGCATGTTGACCCTGGGAGCAAGCAGTATGCAGATCGGCGCAGGCATTTAAATAGCTTTCGATCGCAGCGGACAATGTATAGCGGCACGTCTTCCAGTTATCTAGTGCGTGACGCTGTATATCCATCCTCCCTATGAACAAGGCGCTAGGTTTAGGGTATGAGGTGTGTCTGAAGTAGAGCTCGTAAGCCACTGAGTTATGGGTAAGGGGACGAGCCGCGATGCTGACCGGAAGTTATTAAACTCTTAGTTTACCAACACGGTGGCGGAGGTGTGGTGGGGGTGTGCTTGGTGAACTTGTTTGGCACGGTTTGCGATTCCTCTGGTTACGCTAGGTAACGCGTAGTAATTTCCGCCATATGTTAGGCAACTATATTTTAACACAATCTGCCTATGATCCCCTAACAGAGCCCCGACGCCTGATAAAAGTCACAAAGCAAGTATGCACCCAACCTTGTTCCCGCTCGTTCTCATATGTGACCAGTTTTCAACGCCTCCCGATAACTTGATGCCACACGCGTTACGTGGTGTACCACCGGACCACTTTCGTTTCTCCCGATTCATGCAGCTGGCTGTTATGACGAGCCACGATCGAGGATATCTGACTACGTCGTATCGTCATACACTCCTACCCTAAGCGCCTTGACCAGACCTTTTCCAACCTTGGCAGAGTTTCGTGCCGGAATCTTGGCCGTCGGTCAAGAAGTCACGCTAGGTTGTATCAGTTTGCCTGGTACGGTAGCTGAGTCCGAACAGGTACAGCAGCAAGCAAGTCAGGTTTCCTTCACCCGACTCGACGGAGCTCATGCAACCTCCATCACAGTACTTGAAGCGATGCAAGACCACAGCTGGGTCCATCTCGCATGTCATGCGTCACAGAACACAGTCAATCCCATAGCTAGTGCCTTTCATCTTTGCGACGGGCAGCTCGATCTGGCGACAATCGCGCGCAAGCCGCCGAGACATTCCGTTTTTGCGTTCCTCTCGGTGTGTGAAACTGCCACAGGCGACAAAAGGCTCCCTGACGAAGCTGTCCATCTAGCAGCAGGGATGATTATGGCAGGATTTTCGACCGTAGTTGGGACGATGTGGTCAATTGAGGACGAAGATGCACCGTTGGTCGTGGAGAAAGTGTATTCGTATATGCTGGAAGGAGGCAAACCAGATGCTCAGAAGGCTGCCCAAGCACTGCAATTTGCCGTGGAATGTCTACGCGAGAAGGTTGGAGGAAAAAACTTTATGCGATGGGTTCCATATATCCACATTGGGCAGTAAAGGTGTATTGTTCGAGTGCGTAGTTTGTTCCATATTTGTTAATGATCTTATGTAGCATATACTGTATGTGCCCGTGCTTGATCTCCTCGCCTTGCATAGAACCCGAGCCCTATTGTTTGTTAGCGCTTGACTTGTGATAACAAGCAATCAACGGCCCAAGCGCTTGCCACAGAAGGTTCGAAAAAAAAAACATTTCGATAAACATTTATGCACACTCGATTTCACTAAGAAAAGCAGTAGATAACACATCTACCTTCAGAACATCTGCATACCTCCATCTAGCGAAATAATTTGGCCTGCAGTACGAGCGGGCTCACTGATCAGATCCCGTCGGTCATAAAAGGCGGCGCGGCTTACCGGTCATATAGTGTGAGGCTGGAGAAGCTAGGTAAGACACAAGCCCAGCAACGTCTTCGGGCTGACCGCAGTAACCGAGGGGGATTTGCGAATAGGCCTAATTTATGACTTTCTCAGCACCTTGAACAAATGCGATAGATAGTGTCGAGCTTACCCCTTTGAGTAACATCTCTTTAGGAAGCTGCATACGCTCGCTGACAATCTGGGCGGAATCGTGGTCTGCATCCAGGTTTTCAGGCCGAGTTATTACTAACAGGTAGTAGGAAAACTCACGCATGGCGTGTTGATACATCCTCCTGAAAAACAGTTGACGGTGATCTTGTGAGGTGCAAACTCCAAAGCTAACACGATAGGCAAATGTCGATCGATATCGTTTCTGTATATGATCGGGACAGAACCTACCAGCGGACTGGGTCAGACCCCGCATGGCGAATTTACTTGCCGAATATGCAGCCACGGTGGGGTTGCCTGGAACCCAAGGCGCTCAGCACGTCTAATGAAACGAAGTAAGAGGTTAGAAGATATTTGTCTCACCCTTGTATGCGCAAACAGTTGAAGCTCCAATCAATCTTCCTCCACGACCTTGTTTGATCATCTGTCGTGCGGCAGAACGATAACACAACAGAGCGCCGAGCGCGTTGACGTTCATGTTGAGGTTCCACTCGCTCACCGTAGCTAGTTCAAGAATCAGTTAGCTGGAATTGTACCGAGCAAATTTGAGGACATACTATCCATAACAGTGTTGACGGTACAAACTCCAGCGTTTGCGACCATCTACAACCAGCGCATATACTCATCAATGTTCCCTCAGTGCGCGAGCGGTTATTTAAACCTACCACATCAAGACCACCGAACTCGTCCACGGCCCTCTGAACCAGTGCGTCTACGTCTTCCTCGCGGGACACATCGCCAGCCATAAAGATGGCACGCTGGCCGGCGCTTGAAGAGATGTCCTTGGCAGCAGCCAGACCTGCCTCGGACTTCGACGACAAGTCGTTGAGGATGACGCTGAACCCATCTTGGGCAAGTCCTGGCAGTGATCGAGGGGAATAAGAGATAGTATCCAGCAGGACAATCGAGTCGTGGGCAACGTACGACGAACGAGAGCTAGGCCAATACCTTTTATAGAATTTAATCTACGCATCAGCTAAAATCACATACTAAAGGAATGCAGAAAAAAAAATACCCGCACCTTGAGCGCCTCCAGTGACGATTGCAGACTTGACAACCACACCGCTTTCATGCCCGAGGAGATCGCCAGCTAAACATGCCACAAAGAAACACTCAGAGAAATACGCCCATGAGTAATGAGCATGCGGTCTCACCAGGAGACATATCGACAGAGAACGCAAGATGTAGATCAAGAGAGCGAGGATGTTGGTTCTCCACCCCCACGACCTCCCGTTATATACCATGCACATCCGTAAATTCATGTCACAATCTCCACCACATCGGTCTCATTATTCCCGGAGGCAAGTGCACCTCCTAATGTAGGCCAGATTGTGGCGTTGCGTACTATTAGGGACGGTTATCTAAGTTAGAAGGATCAACGGGGTACTGAGGTAAGCGGCCAAAAACAAATCCTCCCTGCACACGGCCCTACTTATATGTGGTCTTGGGAGTGCATTGGAGTCATTTGCGCTGGAAGCCCTCTCAGATGACGAGTCGACGAGCCGGATAGCCGGTGATTCACCTGTACCCACCCGTAGCGCAACGGATGTCTTTAACCGAACACGCCAATCGACCCCAGTTGTTTTGCGTTTTGAAGCGTAGTTTAAATGAGGTTGATTAGACACATCCGTTAAACTAGTCTTAGTTTCGATGTCGCGCCAGAATTTCAGCGCATATATTCCCAGAACGAAAGCTCAAGTACATGTAAGGAGAACAAAAAAATGTCAGACTCATGAAATGATTCAAGGAAAGCAAGGTCTAAGACTTAGGGAGATGAACCCTTTGGGTATCTACGCTTTAGCATCGTCTCTAAATATATCGCAATCAACAAAGTAGAGAGCAAGGAGTATATTACACGACACTCACCAATCGAACACCGTACGGCAAGGCCATTTGCGCGTTGGGTCTTCGTTTGTGATCACACACGTGAGGCGAGGAAATGCATCCAGTAGCGCAGCTCTCAGCTCGTCCCGGGGCGGTCCGCTGTCAGACCTATACTGACTCTGTACTCTATCGAGGTGAAGTGTCTCAACTCCATAAACTGAGACGATGAGCTTCAGTTTGTCGAGATCAAGGTCGCTGGACGAAAAGAACAAGTGCGGTAAGCGAGGCGGAGTGTCGACCTTGATCCTCGGCTCGTTTCCTATGACTTGATCTTCGCGTAGTTTAAGAAGATTGTAATCAAACAGTACGAGGCTCTCTAGGGAGGGGATTGTTGCCGAAAGTGATAGGGCTGGTTG
>WSTH01000334.1:0-27928 GCA_019616345.1 Ceratobasidium sp. 395
AAATAAATATTATTGGATGCGGCCTACTTCGTTGCATCTTGCTACTTGGCATTCCCCGTTCGCAACTCGGGACAACCCAGCAGACTGAAAGCCCAGAGATATCATGTATATATACCGTGACGCGACATTACCCGTA
Organism: Ceratobasidium sp. 395; assembly: GCA_019616345.1. Lineage (NCBI taxonomy): Eukaryota > Fungi > Basidiomycota > Agaricomycetes > Cantharellales > Ceratobasidiaceae > Ceratobasidium > Ceratobasidium sp. 395. Next base: position 137 of record WSTH01000334.1, read on the forward strand.
AATAAGGAAGAAAAAAAGGAATTACAATGGTCATTACAGCTCAGCCTAGCCCCCTACTTCTCAGTGCTTCCCGTCGAGCTCCCCTTCTCGTTAACAGCCTCTCCAGTGCGATGTGGTCCCTCGCGTCCACCTACGCCCGGTCCAAGCTCGTGATTAGCAGCAGCGCCAAGCTCAGGAACCGGCGCGCCGTGTTCAGTTGCGAAACCATGCTCGGTGTCGAGGCCGACGTAGTCATACGCAAATTCGCCCATCTCGGCGGCGTCCATACCAATTATCTCAGCCTCTTGGGTGGTGCGAAGGCGCAGGCCTGGGATGAAGTGGAAGACCCAAAGGATAATAGTCTATAGAGACGAGGATAAGTTTAGATATCGGAGAGAGCGAACTATCAAGACATACGGTCATGGTGAAGGAGTATGCGAGGCACGCGACTGAATCAGCAAGCTGGTGCGCTAGTTGGACTATTGGGAATATAATAATGAGAATTCGAGCTTGCAGACAGTAATTATCGGCTTACTGTAATGATGGTCAAGCCAGCCGCCAGGGATTTCGGTGAAGCCGTCGAAGGCGGCCACAGATGCTTGTGCGAACAGTCCTGTGAGTAGGTTCCCGGCAATACCACCAACGCCATGGGACGCAAACACCTATCAGAAAGGTGAGCACGTGAATTATAGGCTGATTTACAAAATACTCACATCAAGGCAATCGTCATACTTGAGCCAGAACTTGAGTTGGGTGGCGAAATTGCATACAGTTCCACCAACGACGCCAAATACCACGGCCGCGGGCGCACCCACGAACCCAGATGCTGGGGTGATTGCAACAAGCCCAGAGATAGCGCCGGAGCAAAAACCAACCGTGGACCACTTCTTTTCAAGACGATAGTCCCACAACATCCAGGTGATACCACCTACGCTCGCCGACAGGTTGGTCACGATGCATGCTTGGGCCGCGCGGAGATTAGCGGAGAGCGCAGAACCGCCGTTGAAACCAAACCAGCCGAACCAGAGGAATACTGTGCCGAGGACGACGTACGTCGTGTTGTGTGGCTTGTATGCGAGGCGCCGCGTTCCATACCCGTGGCGCTTGCCGAGGTAGACCGAAATGGCAAGCGCGGCGGTTCCGGAGGATATATGCACGGGTGTGCCACCGGCGAAATCGAGTCCGCCCATAACGAAGCTCCAGCCCGAGGCGTTCCAGGTCCAGCATGCGATCGGATCGTACACCAACGTGCTCCAGACGAAGACGAAGAGCGCGAGAGGGCCGAAGCGGGAGCGTTCAGCGAACCCGCCAAGAGCCAGCATGGGCGTGATGGCTGCGAACATTAGCTGGTAGATGCAAAACACAAGCGCCGGGATACGGGTGCTACCCATCGAAGGTTGATCGAGGACGCCTTTCAGGGCGAAATATTTGAGGTCACCGATGTAACGGCTGGCACCATCGGAGAAGGCGAGTGAATATCCCCAGAAAAACCACTGGAACGATACGACCGCGAGCGAGAGCATGCTGAAGTAGATCATACTAAGCGCATTCTTGCGACGCAGAAGACCGGAGTAGAAGAACCCAACTCCGGGAATCATAATCATGACCAGCGCGGTCGCACACAGCGTCCAGGCGATGTCGCCAAGGTTGTAGACGACAGTCTCGCCAGTCGACGCATCGTACCAGTTGAGGTCGTTAGCTGAAACATGGTGAGCAAGAATTTCGATGTCGGCTTACAACGAGAAGATACTCACAGCTGCTGTACGTGATATTTGGCATGTCTTCAAACCGTGCAGAGCCTGGGGAGGTGGGCCGGAAGCCAACGAGACTAATATACCTGGTGGGTTAAAGATAGTACCTTTATCTTGACAGCTCGGCTTGGCGATTAATGCGACTTTGATAAGGCCATGTTGTTCTGGAGCTGAGGTCGCGACCGGACAAACTAACTCTCTAGGGGCTTTGGAGAAAGGGCAAAGAGCGTGTCTCGCTGTGTTCCTAGCCAAGCCGTCGAATGTCGCTCCGAGTAACAGGGTGCTCCAAGGAGATAGTTGAGTTTGAGCCGCGGCTATGCACCACCGGTGCTGACAGGATGATTGGTGAGGCGCCGCATTACCGCTTATTGAATAGATAACAATACTCCTAAAGATAACGGCCTCGCCTTTGTCCATATCAGGATGCTCGATTGATTGCCAGACACTAAGTGGACTTGCTACCTGGCCCAGACTTAGAACTCTCGTCCGACAGATACGGGAGGACCCACGCCGGTGAAATACAGATGAGTACCCGAATAGCTGCTCGCTCGGCCTGCTATCTAGGCACGCATATTGTGCGACTAAACCCCTATAATACCTTGGCGCCGCGTGGGTAGTGAGCTAAACATTTAGTGTATTTTTACGCGTTAATGACCAACCATGCCAAAGCTTGTGGTATACGTACCAGGGCTTCTTGCATTGGGAATGACTCATTGTACATGAGTTCTTCATGCTCTCGGCTATCACCTGTGGGCCCTAGGTTCGCGAGCCGCGGCAAGTTGCCTTCTCCAGGTCCCACTAACTCCACGATCCCCGGGAAGTCCATGTTCGAACAAATCTCCACACTATCCCCACGCCTTTGAATAGTTCTCGACCCGTTCAGTCGCGCCTCGATTCAAACAAACGCTCTCGATTTTGATCCACACGTCGGGAGATAAGGCTAAATATGAAATTGGCTATCTCGACCAATCAGAGCGCGAGATAAGCTTTACTCGTTTTCTATACTGGTAGATCAACTTTACCATTTTGGTCGAGCCAAGGCGCACCAGGTGGGAGCATACAGCGTCTCCACAGGTCCCGCTCACTGCGAACCACAAACATAAGCATAAGAATTTTTGCACGCTGTTCATTCAATCACTCGGACGCAGTCCTGAAATAAACTATATAAATTAGTTTGAGCCAAGTACGGAGTGTCAATCCACCGTACCAATCACCAAGGCGGAGGTCACCGCATACAAGAATGGCTTTATTGTAAGGACCCGAAAGGCTAGCCTTCTCGCTCATGATGCGTACGGAGCATTATTCAATAGAGACTTAAGAGCTTGTCTGAGTAGATGAACCATGTCATAACCATCAGCATATAATTTACATGCAGTCCTAAATGTCAAGATATCTCTTAAGCTCTGCTCTTGCCGCCTCACTTTTCCCTTCCTTGAGCTTCGGTTCAATCCCTTCCTCGATAAGATCGGTACCAATACCATAAAACCGTAAGTATTGCGCCATATCTACGATAGTGCTCGGCTCTGAGGAGGAATGTTTCAGTCTGTAACTAAGGACTCCCAGACCTGTAAGTCCAAAAAGCTAAGGAATTTGGCATTTCAGTACTCTTCTAGTGAAGCAATCGAATGCGCCACTTACGCGAGGATCTTCCCCTTTCTCATTCAACAAAGTATGATAGAGCACCCGTGTGCTGTTGATGTACCTGTAATTCAGTGCCTATGGATAGTGATATTAGAAGGCGGTAAGACCAAATCTACTATAAACAAACTTACTCTGGCCATGCTTTGCTGTGTTGCAATCAGTACCCGTTTGAGATCTTGGATCCCATTGCCAATCTCAACCAACAGTCTGTCCGTGTCCCCAAGTCCAGATGTTGAGGTTTCAGCACTAGGATCTAGCACGTTATCAGGAGAGATAGGGTTGAATTGGTCCGGCAGGACTGAGGAAGTTCCCAACAGCACAGTCTGACTACAGGGATCCTCTTTACCTGGTTCATCGAGCTTCCCCGAAGTAGTTGGCTCAGTATTTAACATATCATGTTCATTGCGTTCTGGGATTGGCGCATCATCGTTCGCGCCTCGTACTTCACCGGTATCATCGGTTTCGGAGTCGTGCGCACTAGTATACTCGGGCCGGGAAGGTGTTTCTGTGCCTGAGCTACAGTGGACTACTTGACGGAGATAGCGCTCTGCAACCATAATCACTCAAGGAGGTATAAAACTAGACCTAGAAGATAACTAACCGAACTGAATATCGAACAAGTGCTGCGACAATTTCATGCTCAGGTTTGCATCGAACATAGAGGGAACTAGATAACAAACTCCGTCAGATTCATTCGCATCAAAGGTTCGTACGACGCTGGGTGGAGCATACCGTTAGCTAAACTCTCAGAATGACGAAGTGCCGCTTGCACAGATTTGATTTGCTCATCGGTAGGTAATCCGGAGACGGGACCAAGGGTGACTGGGACGTGCGCTGGTAGTGGTGGAGGGACGTATATAGTATTCTAATCCCAGGATATAATACTATGAGTGCCTGGGAGATAGTCGAGGACTCACGGATGGGAAAATAACGCAAGGATATGTATCCCTATAGCGAGCTAAGGTAACGATTTCGATTCAATTACAAGTACTTGTCACGAAAGGCGAGCGTACTCATTTGAACGCTAAACAAGTACTGCGCAAGTTGCATCGCTAGGTCTGCATCGTATAGCCTTGGCACTACGTCCCATTGGTGTATCAGTATACCTGAAGAAAGGTTGGATATGTTGTGAAGCCACTAACTGTTCGCGACATCATTCAACGCACGTATCACAGCATGCACCATCTTCACCTCCTCGTCACTTGGGATACCTTCAATAGGTTTCAAGTCGAACATGTCTGCTAGAAAGTTCGGAAGAGTGGGAGGTGTAATTACCACTCTCATGATTGATTTGCCGTAACTTGAACTATATCTAGTTTCGACTCTTGGGGCTGTTGGCGATGGTTTAGATCAAGTGATGGTGGCAACAATCAACAGCCACCGGATTTGTCATTCAGAGAGCACGTGATCTTCTCCCGCTCTGGGGTTCCAATCGTGATTGGGGGCTTTTTGTCTAGTCGTTCGCATTTACTTTCTTCATAGGGGTGAAATATAATAACACCTGTCATTTTTAGGTCTACTCCGTCGATCTATTTGAATGTTAAGTACCGGAGGGATTGTTTCGAGCCAACGAGTATATGCGCTGACTGCGCTAGATCTACATTAAACGATTGACACATCGGTAGGTGTATAAATTGGGCCAGAATTTACTAGTGGTAGGTCAATGCACAATTCTACGCACGGAAGTATTCTCTGAGCGCCTGGACTGCTTCCACCACTTTATCCTCTTTTACTGTTGGCTCATCTCCCTCCTGAATAAGTTCACGGCCGATGTCATAGAAGCACAGATACTGTGCCATTATATCACGATATGCGGAGTAAGAAGAAGGGTCGCCAGTGATATTTGGGAGTCCTGGTAACACCGTAAACTAAAAGAGTGACAGCTTAGATGTGAGCATAAACTTCGACGGAAATGGCACGCTGCGCACCTCAGGAGTTTCGCCTTTTGCATTGATCAATGGGTGGCGAGGGTACGAAAAGGGGCTATTATGACCGTAATAGGACCGATTTATGGCCTTGAATAACGAGCACAAAGTCCATCACTTCAGCGCTGGCATTGGATAGAGAACCAGAACTTACCCTAGCCGCATTATGTTGTGTTCCGACCATGATTCGTCCAATTTTCTCCAACCCATCACAGATCTTGACTAGAGTTTTGTTTGTTTCCTCAAACCCAGTTTTTACAGCGGTAGAAACACTCTCGTGAGTGCGTTCGACTGGATCGGCCGGCTGGTTTTCAGCGTGTACAGCTGCGCGTGCTCCCAAAATCAATTCCTTGAGTAAGCCGGATAACTGCCGGACATCCGAAGCTGAAGGCGTTGGCTCTACTGTCGAAACGTTATGCTCGTGGTGGGTTGAACGTCTTTCGGGATGATTGGCATCTTGAGGGCTATCGGCATCGGGGTCGGTCCCAGCCTCAGACCCAACTTCGGACTCAACTTCGGACCCAACTTCGGACCCAAGTAGGCTGGGCGTTTCGAACCCCTGTCCTGCAGCGTCTATAACACTAGCCGCAGCGTGCGGACTGGCGACTTGGCGACGATACCGTTCTAAACATATGCATTAGCCAAACTGACGACCTCCAAAACTCCTACACACACCAAACTGAATATCAAAAAGATGCTGCGACAGCTTCATATTCAAGTCCGCGTCAAACATAGGCGGAACTACCCACTTCCTTTAGTTCAAATCCAATTCCATTGATCAATGAAAACATACTTTTCGCCGTAAGCTCGGATTTACGCAGAGCAGCTTGAACAGATTGGATTTGTTTGTCGGATGGAGCGCCTTTTATAGCCTCGAGTTGAATTTGGAAGATTTCAGGTAGTGAGGGCGGTGTATAAGTCACCGTATCCTGATACGCCCCGCAAGTGGTTAAAACTGGATGGGATTTTGAAGAACTGCATAGGGCTCACGGAAGGGAATATGCTACAAGGATTTGTGCCCCTATAGCGCGCTAACCACTTACTCAATGTCATGTCTCGAACTCGGCGGACAACGCGAGCTAGAACCCACCCATCTGAACCTCAAACAAATGCTGCGAAAGTTCCATCATAAGATCTTCATTTTTATTTTCCGGCATCTCAAAGTGCCCTTTCAAATATCATTTCAATATTTACGTTATTTCGTTGATATAAGCTCTGGGACCTACCGTTCATCAGTTCAGTCACAAGTCGAATAGCATGAAGCACTTTCTTCACTTCTTCATCACTCGGAAGCCCCTCTATGGGCGCTAATTGAACTACATTCGCCATAAACGGTGGGATTACGGGAGGCGTGAGTGTCATCCTCATAGCTGATGTAAAGTCCAGACAATGGTCAGACGCGCGGTGGTGGTTAAGACCAACAACAAGCGCCAGTTGCCACTTGGCTTCTGGGCCACGTGTCCTATTTCCACGCTCTACGTCATCATCTGACCATGGCGGCCTAATTTGCCCCTATCTTTTCTCTTGGTTTCAATCCCAACCACCACCGTCCTCCAACCACTGGTGGATCCTATCTCATCTCACCCTCCTTTCCGCTGTTGTTACATCCTTCTTCCTGCCCCCGCCCCCACTCGCCTCATGGTCCCAGTAACGAAAGTGTCCAAAAATCAATAATATATCTACCATCTCCGCCTCGAACAAAAAGCATGTTACAAGCGTACCCGATACATCCAAAAAAGACACAAAAGATCGGCTACATAAAATAATGGGGTGTATATCAAGATCGTCGTCCGAAGACAACGATGTGATTAGATCTAGTGTTTCTCTGGAAGCTGAATAACAATGTCCTCTCTACTACCAACTCCACCCCGCTCTCTAAGCGTCGCACCAATCACCGATATCCTGAACCGGGAACGCATCCGTCTTGTTCAGCCGCCAGGGGTTGAACATCGTACTGGTCGCGAACTGCATCCATTCGTTTGTTCCATTGACAGCCGCTTTCTGTGCGCCACTTCCGGCATCAGCTCGGTCCACGGGCGCTTCTTCGAAAGCCCACAGCTTGCGGTTTTCGATCTCGTCCTGTAGTATCTGGCTCACTCCATCTATTCCTTCCGAAACTTTACGGCCTGTGAGGATGAGCAGGAGTGAGGTGGTCGCAGCGGTCGACGCAGGAGCGTTCATAAACGGTAGAAGAGACGAGACACGCGTCCGGGAGATCGTGACGCCGGTCAAGCTCTGGGGTTTCCCGACGGCAGGGAGCTGCGCAGTGGGGAATGTATAGGTCGTCGTATCGAGCGTGGAGATGTCCGTGAGATTTCCGGAAAAGGGCGCAAGAATCGCACTGGTCGATACGTTCGAGGTCATCCTAGACAACGACCACATGGACGAAGGCGCTAAATTTAGTTCCCAGGCGAAATAGACTCAAGAAAAGAAAGGACGCACGGGTTCGGGAAGATGTTGGTCGAGGAGATCGTGACCGTCGTGGTGTCACCCGAGTTGGAGCCCGGGTAAGTCGTGTTGGCCAAAACGGTGTAAACCGGATTGTTTTGCGTGTGGACGACTGACGGGTAAATCCATGTGTCAGTTTAGCCGCCTGAGATAAAAAGTATGACAAATCAAGCGTGGATACAAGAAAATAGGGTGCACCCCCGCATGCCAAGCGTACGCGAGACGTTCCGACAACAAAGCGAGATGGCTAGGCGCTTGCTCAATGTTCGAACATGAAACTTGGGCTTACCGGGATATGTCTGACCGTCCCATGGGCTTGTAAACGTTGCCGCGAGGACGTCTGAGCCGGGAAGGTAGTACAGCAGAAGCTCGCGTGAAAGCAGGTCGATTTCGCCGGTGGTTGTTGGGACGGCGCGAGCGGTTGTAACGCCACGTACGCGGTACATTGATAGAGGAGGCATACCAGGTTGGAAGGCGCTGTTGGGTTGGAAAGCATGAGCTAGCGTGCGAAGTAGAGACAGCAGGCGACGTACTACATGGTTCCATCCCATTCCGTAACCGTATCTTGAGCCATGTCGAGATGGTTGCCGGCCCGTACGATATCCGCTACCGTCTGCCAAATGAATTAGCACTTATCCTTATTTCTTGTCTTAAACCACTTACCAGGTTAACCGGAACAGCAGGTGCAGCGAATACCCCAACAGCCGCGGAGACCACAGCGGCAACAGCGAGTACAGAACGCATGTTGGTCGAATAAGCGAGCGTGACAAGGAGCGACAAGTAGGCAATAAAGCTCTATATAAACCAGGGTCAGCAAACATCAGGGTTCAGCTCCCTGAGCATCCGACGTCATACCTGTCGACAACGAGAGCCTTAGAGACGACGGCGGGGGGTCAAAGGCAACCTCGGGGAAAGTTTGCTGGCGGTTGCATCTTTTTATTGACCGGCTGTTGATCTTCAGGGTCACGTGGGCGCGCATCTCGACCGGCTCGGCGATTGTCCATGTGCTTGGTCAGGGTGTCGAACGTCGGCCCTGGATCCATGCTGTCTTGTGTGCTGCGGAGTTCTCAGCGCTTCGGTTAGCTGACTGGGCGCATATAAACTGTGTTTCAGCCGCGTGATATATTTTGTATAGCTTGTCGATCTTGCATCCATGCTAAAATCTCTGTCCATGAGTATAAGCGGTTGGCTGTTGAGACTTTATCGGTTTTGTCCCTGACAAAATGCTCCCAATATCACTACTTAACGTCGCTCAAATATGATGTACACCTTGTGGTACGAAGTGCATAATTCCAATGACAAGGAGAGAAAACAGAAAAGGGGAAGAGCAATAAGCCATAGAGTGGAAGAGGACGGAAATACCACAAAGACAATGGCAAAAGAACCTTTTTATTTATTTATTTTCACTATCAATTGTTGATTACACCAATGCAGCCGCAATCGTCTTGGCCATCCCCGTGCATGTATTACCCTGGATTCGTCAAATTCATCGAAAAACAATAGAGCAATGTCATTTGCTTACGTTTTTGTCAACCCACTCGATATAAGCCTTGAGCTCGGTATCAGTAAACTTGATGCAGACCCTAAAGTGAAGCTCCCAATAGGTTCCGACGACAGAATTGGATTTCCTAGAAAGATTCCCCTCCAAAGCTTGCAGATTGGCAGATACTTGACATACTGGATGAAATCCAGGAAGAAGAGAGCCTGATTTACTGTAACATAAGTACGCGTTTGAGAGTAACGTAAAATAATATCCAGACCATCTTTATCCATCATAAACTCTGTCTTCGCGGGGAGTGTCGTCGAAAAGATGAGTACGGAAAAGTCCGAAAGCGTGGGTAATGGGCCGCTATATGGGCGGTAATAGGGCATCTTGACTGCAGATTCCGTCTCCATGACCGTCCCCTACCAAAATCTCCGTCTCATACGCTTTGTCTGACATACTGAAGCTAGACGAACCTTGCCAACTATTTCAGACCATCCACCGGGGATTACCCGTTCGCCCTCTGGATCCGTCATCACGATACGATTAGCATGCTCCGGCCGGCCACGGTTGTGTCGTACGGCTACTGGAACCCCAAACGAGTACCGTGTAGCTCGTGCGACCACGCTTTGATCAATAGCCCAGATCACCGCACCATCTGCCACCGCTTTGGCACTGATAAATATGTTATCTGGTCAATAAAAACTCGACGATAACGAGTTCGAGCGCATATACCCAGGTTGGTTATTAGTTGTCAACTGCTTCAAACCTCCGAGGCCTTCCCTTAGCGATTTCTGAAGGTAAGGGCTGTCGCCAAAGCCTCCGACGAGGAATACGTGCTTCCGCTGTTGGTTAGAATTGGTACGGAGACCATCGAGACTCTACTTACAGGGGAAGTGACATCTTGAGCCTGGGACTTTACCACACGGACAATTTGATCGACACAAGGATCGAAGAAAGCTTTGATATCGGAGCTGAAGTTAACGCTTATGAGTAAATACGTCGTCGTACAAAATAGACTCGAACGTACCCCTGTAATCTCATTCGCCCGTTTGTGACGTTGATATGGGGGCGATTGAATGATTTTCTGCCGACTGCGATACTCATGGTTTCGTTATAACCTGTGTACTCTGGCTTGACCTTGGTTCTAAATTCATTAGCGCCTGTTTTTGTATACTCGTCGACGTCATCTCGAATGATTTCCGCACGCTCGAGCTTGGTTCGAATAAAAATTTCTGCCGGTTTATCCACGAAGATTGAACCAGCTTGAATACCTATATTGATATATATTCCGACCAAGTTACGTGATAGTTCGCGTAAGATATAGACTGATGCTCTTACAGGCGGAAGCTTTGATTTCTTCAAGCTTTAGCTTGGGGTCAGTCGATGTGACATTGTATACGGTCGTGTCAACCGTCGAGCCACCTGCATCGCACACCAGTAGCTTACTCTCAGGCTGCAATCATGACTAAGTAAGACTGGATACGAGATTGTAGACAAACGGCTGACCTCGACAAGTGTCTGCAGGTTCATTGAATTGATACAAAAATGAACGGATGCTTCCGCTTCACTAAGGAACTTGATCCGAGATGTTGAATCCCGCTCTGGTACAAGGCCAGCCCGGATGGCAGCGGTCCGAAGCTTCGTTTGTTCATATATGCCCCATCCGTTGGGATGCGTAATAACGACTTCCATGGAGTTCGAGTGCTTCTCCCACACCTGCTTTCCTTCGAAAACCTCTTTTTGAAAGAATGACTTGGTATGCTCGAACATGTATCGGAGAAAATCGGTGTAAATTCGATCAATGGTCAGGCCGTTAGGCAAGGCTAAACCAAGCAAAGTAAAACACGCGAATAGTCGAACCTCAAAGAAACCGTACCGTCTAGCTCGAATCCACCACTTGGAGCCATTTCCTCCGGATGTAGATGAAGCTTGAAGTGTTTGACGAGTGTGCATCCGGTGTCGACAGTCTCCTCGACTTCGTTATCATTGGCCGCCTGGGCTCCCAGCAGGATAGGCTATCAGAAGAATAAGCTCAAACTATTCGCTCGACAGTGAACAGCAAACCGGCAAACGTTATACCTTGCCTCGATTGTTGTACCAAATCCAGCTGGGTATACTACATTGCTGCGCGCCACTGAGTTGACCCGGCCACTTGATGACCCGTTGAACTTTCGGACGCTCCCCTGGCACGGCAGATCACATTCAAACCAGAACGGATTGCTAAAAGCAAACACCTATACCTTCGATCAGGTATGCAAAAGATACAGCGCTATACGTTGTTCCAATGTCGATTCCGAGGATGATCTTAGACGAGCTACACCATTCACTAGTAAATGGGATCGATTAGACCACTTCTTGCTCAATCATATAGCGAGATATTAATGACTCAACCTGTTCATGATATCGAATAATGCTGTTGGAAGACTGCGAGGGTGAAAAATAAGTGGTTCAAGTGCATGCGTCCATACTACCGAGCCAACATTCAGTTTTATCTAGCTTTGTCTGCCGGCGAAGTCCGTTGCCTCGTGCATCTAACCTCAATGTCCCTTCACAAAGCCCCTAAACTAAAGTGGCTCGAGAGGAATTGTTGCCACTGATCGTCACATTGCGGTACACTAAGAAGCCCGCAAGGCACATGACGTTTATGGAATCAACGAGAACCTCGGATTTGGAGCCATCGAAGGCGCCCAAATAAATACTCAGATGAGCAGGCTTCGCATGTTGTCAGATCTCTCTTCCTCGTGCAATGCTGTCTAGTTTGACCGGGTGGCTAGGTGCCAAACCAACCCTGTATATAATGTAAGATATTTACTACATTGCATCGTGGGGTGTTCAAATTTGAAACAATACAACTGCTAGAGTCTTCGGGGCGACCAGAAAGGAAACATCTAATGTTAGACCTTGAAGTCGAAATATGTGGGACGCATGTATTGATATTTCTCAACAATAGGTTGTTTCTTGTTTCTCGGGAGGCGGTATCCGCCCGATTAAGCGAAACAACAGCCGAGTCTATGATACCCCACTAGTGCGGATTGGTGACCACGATATTGTATTCGTGGAACCTACCCAGTTTTCAGAGGTGGACCATTACAATCATCACAACTTTGCCAAAATGGTGGCAAATCTAAAGGCGTATCTTGAAAATATACCCGACAAAAGGTAGAGTTTTACTTGCGAATCGACTGTTACCTGTATGACTAATCCTGCCCTAGCCAAGTTCGCATATCGGCGATGTACGCCTACTCCGTGGTCCCCAATCATGGACCGTCACTCTTTGTGCAGCGCAAAGTCCGTTACATCTACGAGCTGTGTCAAAACCTAGACATTCACCGCTTCCGCATCGTTCCCGTTACTGAAAAAGGCTCCAAGGTGCTAATTTCGGATTTCCTGTTTGGCCTTCACGAGTTTCAAGACATGGTTGACTATGCTCGCTGGAAAGACCTCATGATGCCGCCCAACCTTACAACCTTTCCAAATATGCTTGCAGAGCTATCTGCGAGCAACCAGTCCAATCTGGAGACACATCCCCTCGATGATAACGACCTGGTACCGATGCTTGAACGACAGGACCACGATTTCTTAAACCAGATTCAAGCTCAAATGCAACGTAACGCTATCGAGATCCAGCGTTTAAGGCAAGACAAGGATGATGGACACCGGGAAATTGCGGCGACAAAGTGCGCGATGGAAGAAGATGGCATTGCTCACCGGGCTCTTCTTTCTCACCTAAACTTGCACGACAACCACGAGCTCAGTTCGATCAAAGACGACTTCGCGAGGCTAAACAACCAAATCAATCATTACTCCACCGAGCTCTCCCAGAGTTTGGTCAATTATTCTGGCGACCACTCGAATATACTCGACTGCTCCAACTCTGAGGGCCTTGAAGCCTTCATGGAGGCGGCTAATCTTTGGGGCTTTCGAGATGTCATAAAGTCGGGCAGGACTATTTCAGCCAGCCTCTTCCTTGATTTCGCAATCAGTTCCATCATTTGCGAGATATTCCACCACTTCATATTTAGTCCATTTTATCCCAGCTTACCCTTCCACCCCACGGCTGTCCTCGACGCAGAGGAACAACTCAAGCTTAGTATACCTGTCGTATCCGATATTCATCGGGCACTTCGCCTGCGCGGTAAGTACCTCTAAACCCGATTGTTGCGGAATTGACCCAAAGCGACCACAACAGATCCTCAGATACAGGCCGCCAAATGGCGTTCCGATACGTTTACCATGCTTACCAACTTAAGTCCGCGCTATGAGACAAAGCTTGCCACCGAGGTCAGCGGATTTATACAGGCGCTTCAAATCGATCTGGTGTCCTGCTTTGTCGATCCAGCAAAGTTGTCAAGCGACGGAGGAGATCAAATCCAACAGCTAACTCGGAGAGCAATTCGTCTAAACCACAAAGTTAAAACAGAAGTTCTTCGCCTGGGTGATTTGTGCACGCTACATATCAGTTCTGGGGCGCAGTACGACGAAAACAGTATGTCAGTCTTGGATAGCGGTAAGCCCTCGGCTGTGCTGTCTACATATAGCCTCGGATTCAGCGTCACAAATGCTGTTGGCGGAGGAAGGGAACCTGAGAGCGAGATAGTGATAAAAGCACAGGTTGTATGCGAGAGTACAATTATGTAAAAGCCCGTTATTTAGTCAAATATATTGACTGTACTATGCGCAGATGAAGGATATACATATAACAGTCGGATTGGATCCATTGCAAGCTTTGGGAATCTGTCATAAGCTCATTTGTACCGCGATTTACAAGATAAGAGTAAATTCTTCGCGTGGGTTGAAGATACCTAATTTATTCTTAGATTGAGTGGCAAGCACGGTGGCAAGCTTTTTTCCTCGTATCAAGAAGATTTTAGGGGCTTGTGATGTCTCATGAGTCATGACACAAGGGCGCCTATCTATCCCATCGTTGGGCTGTTCTGTGACGGAAGGCCTGGACTCATTCGATCTCAAGTGCTCCCGAAAATATGCTATGCCGATTTGATGCCGCGGTTTCGATACTAAGCAGTGGCTAGAACATGCGGCTGATGCGGTGATATAACATTCGGATGGCCTTTGCCCCTCTCACACACTGATTTTTGGCACTCCATGGGTAGATTTTGGCTCAAGTCTCGCCGTTCGACGCTGAATACTATAATGTAAGCCACTTATAGCCCTCATCAAAGCCTTTTAATCATGCAGTTTCTCAGGGTGTTCGGGGCGACTCGACATGAGACACACAGAGTAATAGCAAATATTCTGATCCAATTACCCCAACTAACTCGTCCCGACTATAGTTCATCAGTGCGATAAGCCAAGACAGTACTGCTATAGAAAATAAAACTGGCGTCCCCCAGCGCCTTCGAATCGACGAACATGTCATCGAATTAGTGGAACCCCCTCAGTTCGGAGAACCAGGAGATCAGGATTCTCGGCTGATTGATATGCTATGTTTAAATAGACATCTTGCTAAGTTATCTAAAAACCAGTGAGTTCCATTAATTTTTGATGATAAACTGAACAACTAATACGTGCGTAGAAAAAAGCGTTTATCGGGACTATACCTTCAAGCGACAGCCGTCGACGGCCCATCACTTGTAGCTCAGCAAAATGTTCGTTTCCTCATCCAACTTAGTCCAACGCTTGGCTTCTGTCACTTCTTTGTGGTTCCATTTTCAGTAGCAAACCCTGATTTTTGGGCCGTTAGCAACTTTCTGGAATCCTCCAGTTTTCAAACCATGGTTGATTCTGAACTCTGGAAAACTTATTTACCGCCTCCTGATTGCACTAGTTTTGTCAATCTAGTTCAAATCCTCTCCAAACCGCAGCCCACTTTCAGAAAGCGGCCACTTGGCAACAAACAGCTCGCTGTTGAACTTCAAGGGCTATACGACCATTTCTTGAAAGACATCCAGTCTCACGCTTCGCGACTTGGAGAACAGCCAAAACCACATATTGACGCTAGTGTTCAACACACCCTACCCCCGGCCGAGGCGAACCGTACTCCCGAGATCTCTACTCAAGAGAAGCAGACTACGAACCAGGCTGCTGCTTCGATCCAGAACTCCTCTCAACAACTGATTGCTCAACATGTCTCTAGAATACAAGTTCTTGAACAAGAAAAACTAGAGGCCGAACGAGCAGCTAGTGCGTTGAAACGGGCTTTAGACGATGATGCCAAGGTCCATCGATCTCTTCTCTCCAACCTGAATCTTCATGACAATCACGAAATGAACTCGATAAAGCACGAGTTTGAAATACTCAATGATCAAATCAGCGATTTTGCGTCAGGACTAGTTGAAAAATTATTTCTGCATTATTCTGGCGCATCGGTCGATGAGTTGAACACTATGAACTGTCACGATCCCGCGGGTTTGGCGAGAGCGCTGGGTACTTCTCAGGAGGGTCCGTCTCTGATTCAATCGAGTTCGGGTCAACCTCTTCTCGCGAGTTTGTTTGTTGACCTCGCTACCAGTGCGGTCCTTTGCCAGGCGCTTCACCGACACGTTTTCAGCCCATTTTATCCTTTAGTGCGACTGGCCGAAGAATCACAGGAGGTCCAAACTCTGAGGCGATCTGCGGCTTTATTTTCTGATATATATAGCTCACTCCGGCAGCGCGGTAAGCGGCTATAACGTCTAAAAATTTGCTACTCGAGGTAACTGATGACACGTAGACTCCCAGATTCAATGCGCAAAATGGCGCGTCGACACATTTTCTACGCTCACCAAGTTAGACCCGGGGTACACGAAGCTAGGAGACGCACTCAGTGTCGATATTAGCTCTTGTATCGACAGTATAACTACTTGTCTCACAGGATCCACACTACTCTTGAATGGTGACAAACGGCAGCTGAAATCAGTGGTCGAAAAGGCCTTGAATCTCAACCATAAAGTCAAGACCGAGGTGCTACGTCTCGGTGACTTCCACACAATAACTTTTGAATCCGGAGAGCGGTACGACGGGGAGGTGATGTCTATACTGGATGAACGTGGAGACGAGGGGACGGGTTTTAGTATTTTATCCGCCTGCGGTTTGGGGGTGTACACCACAAAAGCAGTTGGCGGAGGCAAAGAGCCTGAGAAGGAACTGGTGATGAAGGCAAAAATCGTATCTGAGAACATTTTTGTATGAGTTCTTATATTGATGAATGGACAATTGTAAATGTTGTTCTCTCGCCGCTGAGTACATAAACCATGCAGAAAGGCTTGCAGAAAGGCTTGTTTAAGCGCCAAAATAAGTCTGGTGTACCACTGAACCATCCAACGCTTGACATTCTTGGCAAATTGAATACGTTTAGCACTGCCACTTAGTCGTATAGGCTCGTGTAAAAAATGTAGCAATTCATACGTGTAACTATCCGTCGGCGTCGCTATCACCCGGCTTTTCATCGGTAGTTCCTGGCATCTGCCCTGCAATATCTGCTTCGGGTGGAGCTGCAACGATCCACCTTTGCCGTGGCGGGGGACAACCCGAAATGCTCCCACCTGCCTCCCATCTTCACGCAGCCGGATGTCGGTGTCTCAGCTTATTGACAGTTTCTCCCACTTCAGTGACACTGTGGGCGTTAGGGCGGGGGTTGAATGGAGAACGTGGCACTAAGAGCTAGAGAGATAGCGCGCATACAAGTGCTCTATAAGATACCACGTCCATCCCACGGGCGCTAGTTCTGTTACTTTTTCGTATTATGGATAGCTATGCAATCGGCTAAAGCGGCGCATAGAGATCACCCTTGAATGGATTGAATATAAGAATTTCCAGAATTAAGTTGACAATTCTTCAAATATTAGTTCCAGTTTGAAGAGAAAAGAAGGCACTACGCATGCGATGGAGCCATAGTCTTTAGCGATCTTTGGTGTTCATTCGTAGGCGTTTACTCGTGAGTCGTAGAGCAGCCCGTCCATGACTCATGCACGTGATGTGGCAGTGTCGTGTACCGAATTTGATGGCGTTGCCATCAAGCCTTTTCACGATCGTAACACCGCCCCCATCCTTGACTTAAGTCCCCCTCTAATCTTCACATCCAAACTCATGACTACGCTCAACTTCGATGGAATAAATATTTCATACTGCACGCCGCCTCGCTTGACAGAACTCTATGCCAGTATTGACGGTTTAATATGCGCTATACATCAACTACCCAGCCCCGGTTTCAACGGCGTCCAGAGCTAGACAGCCGCCAGATTGTCATCGCGTCTCTTTCCCCATCCCGCGACCTTCTCCGGCGGTCGTTGATATGGTCGTCCTCGGCGGGTAGAGAGGGCTCCCACATGATGGAATTTGCTACTCAATGGCGAAGCCCCGAGTGTACTGTCGAACAATGGTACCGAGTTCAACTCGAGCGCTCACGGCTGCAAAGATCCACTACTCGTTTTTCTGTCGTTTGGCACTATCGTACCCTCAACGCGCCCTTCTATCATGAGTTCCTCGTCATCCCACTTGCAGATGGCTCCTGCTACCGTGTAGAAAGGACGGGAGTGGGCTCAAGCGTTGACGCGCTCACCCAATCTGGCTGCACGGCCTGTGATCTAATCGAATGGTTCCCCCCTGGTAAACACAAGACGCTTATCGACGACCAGAATTCCATCTTGATTGCTGAGATTCGTTTCCCATCGGACTTTGACATACTGGACGTTCTCGCGATATGCTATTCTATTCAGCAAAATCAAGTCGCTTGCAGGTACACATTGCAGCGTTACAACTGTTACTTCTTCTGCTGTACCATCCTCTCTATGCTAGCTAGACGTAAAGTCGAATCGAGAATGATGGACTCGTCGGGGCAGTGGAGAACTCTAGTTTCGACAGTACTCAACTCGATATTTAGCCTGTCGAATCCCGCACAAGCAAAGCCATACTTTGCTCTACGGGTATGCTCTGCGCTTGACCCAGCAAACCCATTAGCTGCCCAATTTGTTCTTGAAGAATTGAGTCAGGCCCTTCTAACAGAATTCAACGGATTCCAGCGCCTCCAAATCCTATTCGCGGGTTCATTATGGCTCTCCGATTTTACCCTGCTTCTATGCGCGCAGCTAAGGGCGAGTTCTCGGACTGCTGCAAGGGCAGCATACAAGAAACATTGTCTTTCTCTCCCGCTCGAGGCGCTGGTCTCTGCCTATAACGACGAGCTAGATAAAACAAGCAAAAACGTTTACGAGCACGTTGCTTATATCTGCATGCAGGAAGATATGTATGTATCGGCCAAATCGCCGAATCGATTTCGCAAGCAGCTTTTGCCTTTGATTTCTGGGCTTCGGCTGGGCGCTCGAATGGCGGCGTTCTTCACACAATCAGCTGCGAGCTCAACGCCTCTTGGAAGAACAATTCCCCGGCCCGCAATCCAGCACGGTCAGTACTAGATTAACGTCCTCATTCATATTGCTAACCGGTTGGACACAGGGGCCACTAGGTCTCGAATCGCAGCTACAGCTCAGCCCATTGAGTTACAGCCGGGAACGGCACGAGACTCTACTCAAGGCGCCTTGGCTATAGTTGGCGAGTCTGATATATCGCGCGCTATTTCACATGAGACAGCGAACGCCGCCCTCGACAGACTCGAGTCTATAGGAATGTCCGATCCGAGTCATGTAGTGAGCTTGTGTCGAATATTGGAGCATTCGAAGCATCAGAGCTGCTGGGAACACTCCATTGAAGAACTCGTGTCCGACACCTTGGCGCCAGCTGTAAAGGCCGATACAAGTCGAAGTACGGTTCTGCTCGTGTATGCAGTAAGTACTGCGATAAAACTTGAACTAGTCTCATATGACTAACATCTTAGTTTTAGACGAAGGCCGGTCTGGCCTCTAGTAGAGCCGACATTTTCGAATTTCAGGACTATATCCGGGGGCATATCAAGACGTATGCGGATCGGGTCGAAAAGCATCAGCTCGATTCGTCAGAACTCGTTTGCAGGGATGTCAAAGATACGATGTTGGAAGTATGGCAATCAATGCCAGCTGAATCCAGTACGCTGCCGGCTCGAGAGTCCCGGTCTCGAAGTTATCTGGACTGGCTACTTGATTCCTCTGCTTAAGTTGGGTTGAATTAGATTACTCGAGAGCTGAGTAAGTTTTGCCGTTTGTTAGTGTTCGCCCCGTGCGTCTTTTCTTTCTCTTTCTTTCTCTACCGTACTGTGCCTGTTCGCCTCTGCATTTGATGTCGGTACATGAGGCTATGCCTTCACCCGACAATAAATTATCGATTATAAAAAAAAGTTGGGTTGAAACTGGTCGCAATCTTTGTATTCAATGGTAGTAGTAGCATCAATTAAAAATGCTTTCTGGACCACCCATTCCAAGGGAACACTTTGATTCAGAATGCAAAAAGCCAGATATCCACTGGAGATAACTAGGTTTGTAATACAATTTATGTCGAACAAGGTCTGTGTCACATGACCTATGCGGTAAGCTCGAGTGAGAAACGCTAAAATGATTCCTGTGCAGAGCAGGTTCGTAACTGAGCTCATAAAAGTATGACAAGAGCAAGGTGGCGTAGAAGTATTATATAGAAACTCGTCCAAGACATAACACCAGCATTCTCAAATTAACAGAACAAGTTACTCTAACACAAGGATTCTACTCACGCCCGATTTGATCCATCACTTCTAATGCATCCTCAGTCCGTCCATGCCCTCCGTCAACTTCCTCAGTTCCGCCGTCCTCCTCGCACGCTCGGCCTCGACCTCCGCACTAGACTCCCAAAACTTGTGCTCCGCGGTCTTCCACCCTCCACGCATAAAGTCACGAACGGGCAAAGGCCGTTGAGCGCGCATGGCAGACGCGGCTGTCCAGTTTGATTTGTCACCCACTAGAATAATCGCACAGCCTTCAGTACCAAAAACAAGGGGTGTAATGATAGGAATGATAATGCGTACCTTGCGTTAGGGAGAAACCGGACATTGCCAAAGCAACCTTGGGGGGAACGGTCAGACGACCATGTTTGAACACGTACGTCGAGACCGCGATGCAATGGATGAGTGCACCGTCGTCATCGTGTGTGCGCAGAGTGGGTTTCGGGCTAAGCTTGGTATCTACCCGAGCGGCATCAAGGGACTCGGCTGTTGTGATCGTTACAGCGTTGGGCTCTCCGGGGGTTGAAGGTTCGGTCACAAGTGGAGTGGAAGGGGTTGTGATGATTGGAATAGAGGTTGAGTTCGGGGGTTGGGATGAAGTAGTTGGTTGAGAGGTAGCGCCGGATTTTGATTTCTGTTTGGGGTGGGTCACGAATTTTGCAACAAGATAGATCTGTATAAAGGAGAAAATGGACCAGAGTAAGCGAGTGATAATATAAGAAAATTTCGGGGCTACGTACCCACTTGTCCTCCCATCCGCCAATGCTGATCCTAATTTCGTATGGTGCGTTCATGGGTATCTCGCGGATGTAATGATAATGTGCGGCTAGGTCGTCATGTTAGCGGCCAATTTCCGATATTGTTTAGTTTGATGCATACCTCCTAGCGCAACCCATCCACCATCGCCAAAGAACGCCGGGAACCAGCCCAAGCACGCTTGCATTCGCGCCGGATCAAGGTTCTTCGCGTAACAAGAGTTTGAGAGATGTCCATTCCAGTCACAGTCGTCAGGTGCTAGATATCATCATATTAGCTAGTAAAGTAAGCTAAGATATACGAAGCTCACCAGCCCAAGACTTGAGCACACTTAGCGCGCCTTTATCGCTTCCGTCCGCGGTGGGAAACACGCTTCGGCCGACCGGGCTCACTTTGGTCCACCATTCTTGCTCTTTGCCACGCTTTCTGAGGAGCCCACTAAGTCGTATCTTGAATACAGACTTGAATACGCGAGCTATATATTGGTCGAGAGTTGAGAATTTGTTTTGTTAGCTCGATACACGAGGTAAACAACACGAGTTATACGCACCATGCCAAACTCCGGGCCAACTCCGAATATTAACCAGAAAGATAATCAAGGCAAGCCACTTTAGAGGTCTCGGTATAAATGGTAGTATAGATCTAGACGCTTCTGCAGATGAAAACGAGGAAGCAAGCCATTGCAGTACTTGTGTGACTGGGGTTGGAAGCATATGGAAAACCTGCATCGGGAAGAGGCGACGACGAACGACCGAGTGAGACTCCATATTTTATATAGATTTCCAAGTTTTATCTCGAGGCATTAGCGTTGGGGAGTGTGGAGATGATTTGGAAGACATGTGTCGGGAACCGGTTCAGAAATCGTGTTCGGGCCGGCGGCAACCGGCCCTAAGGTAACCTCGGTCATGAGCTCGCCCGAGTCAACAAATTAAAAAGAAGTCTGAAACACACCGTCTGGAATACGTTTCTCACCGCTTCAAAACGGATAAGTTCAATTTAGAGTGTATCCATGGACGGAATGGGCTATCCCATGCAATGTCCATCAATTTCGCGGAGTCCGTGTTCAACTCAGCCCCGCATCGACTCTCCTTAATCTCAAATGGGATGGATACTCGGGTCCGGACATAACCTCTACTTACCAACGCATGTGATATCTAGCGTTTGGTTCGGGGAGCTTACAAGCAAAGTTCTGAAATCCACGAACAGATACCCCAACGGAAACGAAACAAGCTTGTCTAGAACTCTCCCCGACTCGGGCTCGGTTGCACCGTTTCACGCTCGGGCTTACAAATATGCATACACCCAACAAAATGATATTTCTTGGAGACTTTGAGTACAAAAACACTTGGTACGTTTAACCAAGTTAAATCTAACCAGTCCAGA
This sequence comes from Ceratobasidium sp. 395, assembly GCA_019616345.1. Classification (NCBI taxonomy): domain Eukaryota; kingdom Fungi; phylum Basidiomycota; class Agaricomycetes; order Cantharellales; family Ceratobasidiaceae; genus Ceratobasidium; species Ceratobasidium sp. 395. The sequence goes on from WSTH01000334.1 coordinate 22,067, forward strand.
CAGCGGGGCCAGCTAGTGAAATGTATGAGTCAATATAGGTATATGTGAATAACTATTCGGCGACTTACGAATGGGATAGGCGACACCAGTCTTGTACGCGTCGAACACAATCTGCAGATTAAGTTAGTTGGTCATAACCAAACAAGGGACTTTAGATGATACTCACTCCTGGAGTAGATGGCGTATATGCTCCTGGGAACGCAACCAAGGATGACGGTCCAGTCTTGGTTCCAGAACCAGTGACGCTCAATTGGATGCAAGACGGGTAGAATTGAGCACCGGGGTAGGCGTAGGCTGAATAATTGCGTTAATTCAATATTAGTGTCTGCACTGGGGGGCTACATACCAGCATGAAGCGCGATGATCTCATGCCTGATTAAAGTTGCAGTTTAGATGAAAAGTCGTCTTAAGACTATATCGAACATACCTGACGAGGTATTGGCCAGCCTTGAGCGACGCCGGGATAGTGAAAGTATAGATGCCCTTGTTAGCAATGAGGACATCAGTCGCAGCCCATTTGCCGTTGGAATATCCGGCTTCGTGGACCTTGAACCAAACAGCCCTGTATTTGAAGATTATTTATACAATAACATAGCGGCATTAAGGAGCACTTACGATTTTCCGGGGTTCCATTTGGTGATATCAGACGGAGCCTTGGCCATGTACGTGATCAGCGGACCCATGTGCGAGTCGGGCCAGGTCGTCCAGTTCCTAATAGTATCATAGGGTCAGATCTGAGTTTACCCACAGGATTTCAGCTACCAACAGAGAGACCTGGGTGCCCGCGGCGGCGGTGGCGAAGATAGGAGCGGGGGCAGACCCTACAACACCACCTTCGGACCAACCATTGCACTGGAGGTCAATAAGCGTGAGATCTTGTACCGGTCCGTTTCCTGTTTGAAACGATCGGCATTCCGTTAGCCAATATTATCGTAACCCGAAAAATCACATACCTGGAATCTTGCGGATGATACGGTTTGGCGGGGGGTTATAGTACGGGTCGCTGTATGGGAGGTATCCCGTGAAGGTACCAGCGGAAGTCTTAACTTCCTGGACGTAACCGTGTCCAAGGACGCTGGTCGCGGCGGCGAGGAGAAGGGAGATCGCTTTCAACATCGTCAAGTGTGCTGGCTGTCCCCAAGCGACAGTCGACGCGTATATATACGACCCGCCGGGCCGCCTGGAAGACATTCATTGTTGCTTTGGTAATCCGTCGTCTGGTCATTCGTACAAGTGAAGCTCCTTGCCATGCCGAAAAGAGTGATTGGACAAGTGTGAGCGGAGAATTCACCATCCCCAAAGCAGTGCCTAAAACGCAATAGTATCTCAGAACAACTAGGATTACCGAGGAGACGGCCAAATGGGGCAAAAAGATAGTCAGAGAGTTTGACCATTCACAAGAAGTGAATCCCCAAATTAAGGCAACAGGGGCAAGCCGAGGAGATAGGAAGTCCACGAGACCAACCAGCCGACACAGAGTCATGCCAACGCTTACAGTACACTAGTACCGTAGCATATGAGCAAAGTGTCCGATGAGCCAAAAGATAACAAGAAAGGCTAGCTCCCGGAGATTCAATGGTCGACAAGCCAGCGACGGAGACGCGAAGAAGTTCCGAAGCCGCACGTGAGTAGGGCAGCTGAGCAGGGATAACAAGATCGAGGTGTGGTTAGGCAAGCGCCAAGTTGGTTCGAGATGACAATCAAGCGTGCATTGTATTGCGAGAATCTGGGTCGCCGCGTGCACGATTAGGTGTGCATGACGTCTGAGGTACGACCGCTCGGGAGATCATCCTACTGGTCGGCGGGTTCTGTTTCAGGGATAGAGATTTCCAGTCGGGGATAGCGCTCTTTCGGAGTGTTTTGCGCCGGCAACAGTTGAGGTAGTCGTGGGAGAAGTTGAGAACCAAGGGTGCTGCCTCATTTGTGGACCAGTTAATGACTAATACCTGTATAGCGGGCACAGCCACTGGGTCCGCCCACGGACGGGACATGAAATAAGGGTTACCGAAAGGACTTGATGAGATCGTACCTTGACACGCTACAACATTGGAGATCGGCTCCAAGCGATTAGGATTACGCATTGGCTTGGTCAACCGATCCCGCAGCATCATAGAAGAACGCCACCCAGCCGATGTCAAGTTATAAAGCACCTAGTCTCGTCATCTTCTCTAATCTGACTCCTCTCCGTATTCAGTTTTGGTTCGTGAAAAGATGCTTGCATCTCTTGCGCTTGTGTCTCTCACTGCGACTACAATCTCCTATGCGGTGCCAATGACCGATTCTACATTACCGGGTACCATATCGATCCCGTTGCAAAGACGAGGCGGCTTAGGATCTCTGGCAAAAGACGGCGAGATTCAACCAGATGCTCTTACTCGTTATCGAGAAAAAGTGGAAGCGTGAGGCCAACATTTATGCAAAATCAACTTAGATAGTCGTACTCATCAATATTTCTAGTAAATATATGCACGGAAACATGGCGTTTAAAAGACACCACGGGGTTGACCTATTCGAATCTCCGGAATCACAGCGCATCAAGCGGCAGAAAGTGCCACTGGTAGACGTGCAAGACACTTGTATGTGCCTCCCTAATTACCGTTCCCTTCCAACACTAACCAAGGAGATAGTATGGTCTGGGCCTATCTCAGTAGGCACGCCCGGCCAGAACTTCCTCATCACCTTCGACACGTAGGTCTCAGGAAAAACGCGTGTTATAACGGCTAACATATTGTCTAGTGGTTCTGCCGATCTATGGGTCCCTTCCGCTGATTGTCGAGACCAAGGGTGCCAAAATAAGAGGCGATATACGACTAGCTCCTCTTCGACTATTTCACAGCCCTCGCCTACACGGAATTTCAGTATCGCATACGGAGACGGTAGCAGTACCGTTTCAGGGCCCGTCTATACAGATACAGTTTCGGTAGGCGGCCTCTCTGCTACTGGGTGAGTGCATATTTACGCATATACCCCTATTTGCCGCCTGATCTCAGTTGAACAGCCAGGCGTTTTCGGCAGTCACACAGTCAGCTAGCGTCTTTGCCCAAGATCCAAGCGACGGCATTATGGGCTTAGGATTCTCCGCAATATCATACATCGGTGCTCCCACATTCTTCGAAAACCTTGTGTCCCAAAAAGTAGTCAAAGCTCCCGTTTTTTCCATGTACCTTGCTCCAAGTGGCTCGGAGCTGTACTTGGGCGGTGTTAACTCGGCTCTGTACACTGGTGACATCACCTACTCACCTTTGACATCGAAAACGTACTGGCTCACCAACGGCTCATCAAGCGTTGATGGGAAGGTGGCATATAGCGGTGGGATGATTATCGACTCGGGAACCACTTTGATGGTCGGCGAGGCAAAAAGCGTCGAAGCATGGTGGAAAACTGTTCGAGGGGCCAGTCCCTGTACAACCTGCGGAGGAGAAGGATACTATACGTTCCCATGTGCTTCTCCGCCGAAGATTACCTTCACATTCGGAGGTGCTTCGTATGACCTTAAATCTGACTTCTTCAATGGTGGGTTCTCACGTCGCATTCTTGCGTGATTTCGAGGTTGACGAATGAACTTTGTTAGTTGGCCCTGCTGGTCAGTCTAGCCAAGCTTGCGTAGGCGCTCTCGTTGGATCTAGCGGCGTGCCGAATAACGTATGGGTTGTCGGTGACGTATTCATGCGTAACGTTTATACTGTGTTTGACCAGGGGAACGCCAGAGTTGGATTTGCGAAGCTTGCTTCCCCTGCGTGATATCGTTTGGTCTCCACTCGTTGTTGCTTCGGGTTGATATGTTTATTGATTGTATCTTGGTAATTGTCCTCGCTTGCATTGTATCACTAAGTAGTATTGAGTTTCAATACTGTATCAGTAGTCTCTTTCGTTTGTACGAATCAAGAGGCACATGATGCCTATGTTATACCTTGAGCCTCCTCCTAACCCCAATTATTCATAAGCTATTCTAAGCCTGAAAGATTGGTAGGTCGTGGGGATCGCGGATAAGAAGGCGGCTCAAAAATCGAGCTGTAGGGGAGCCAAAAGACAAGAGATCGTGAAGTAATTGCAGCATCATCTGCATAGAGCTCAAACAGAGCAAACCGGAACTCTATTGCAGATGTCTATCTTGGAATGAGCTAGCCCAAATCTAGTTTCTTGCGCTGCAGTTGAGGCACAGACTCCGAGTCGATAGAGGAAGGTCGCTATAGGATAGTATCAACACTAGCAACTTCTTAAAATTATCCTCTCGTGAGAGGGGAGGGATGAATACGAGGCTCTAGCATAGTGCTTGAACACAAATTGAGAGCTTTCCAGGTGTGGTGTCAGATCGAGGTATGTCGATGCAAGTGGAGCCGGTCACAAGTCAACAGAGACGGAACAAGTTCAAAGGAAGAGACATTCACTGCTTCCTAGTCTGAGAGTTCACACGCAGAACAGTAAGCCGAGTGAACCGGGTCAATTAGGAGCCGCCCGTTCGAGGTGAAGCACCTTCTAAAGGTTCAGGTAAACTATACCCGAGATGTTCTCGTCGGCGGAGGTTCTAATAGTCTAATATTGAAGTATGCGATCGATGGGAGCGTTTCATGGTGGTACTTTGTGCAGGTCGCAAGCGTGAGGTCGTGGTGTGGGAGACTCAAGATGTATCTGATGTGTCATACATCTGATGACTAATCACCACCTGATCGGCTCTATCCGCGGCCGGGGCAAGGTTACGCGTGCCGAATGCTTGATGAGATCATACATTACACCTTACTGCGCGATGTATATTTAGCTCCACCGAGGAACTTTTGCGCATAAACCTCGCCAAGCGACTCCGCAGCACTCCAGTGGAATGTTCATTGCCAACACTTGGATATAAAATGCCAGGCACCAAAAACTTGTACTCTCCAATCTGCCCCAACGTTCTTCATCTATTTAGGTTCCAACGTCAGAGCTAATAATGCTGAAGTCTGCTGTATTCTTGTCACTTGCTGCTGGGGTTGCTCTTGCGGTGCCTGTGGCGAACCCGACTCCGCAAGGTATTTCGATCCCGTTACGCAAGCGGGTCAATGTGGGCACATCTTTGGCGTCGAAAGATGGAGTGATCCGGCCAAAAGCACTTGCTCACCACCGAGACAAGGTGGAGTCGTGAGTGTCATCTCTATTCAAATTGATACATCTTGCTCATTTTGTATCAACAGAAAATACAAACACGGAAATAAAGCCTACAAGAAGCACCAAGGGGTTGATTTATTTGGAAACCTTGGCTCGAAACCTACCAAACGGCAAAGCGTGCCTTTAACAGATGAGCAAGAGTCACGTATGTACACCTGCTGAGCCTAGTTGTTTTGCGGTGCTAAACACAAGTCTGGTAGTGTGGGCGGGACCAATTTCGATCGGCACGCCCGGCCAGAACTTCCTAATTGACTTTGACACGTAGGTCGTGGAAGCATTTATTTTTGTACCATCTAATGGAAGCCTGTAGTGGTTCCGCTGACCTATGGGTTCCTTCCGCCAACTGTCAACGTGGAGGATGTCAAGGCAAGAATCAATATATGGCCGAGTCCTCTTCAAGCGTCTCCGAAATTTCTACTGCTCAAGAGTTTAGCATCTCATATGGCGATGGCAGTAGTGCCTCAGGCCCGGTCTATACTGATACTGTTTCGGCAGGCGGTCTCTCTGCTACGGGGTGAGTGCTCGCTCGTACGTTAGATTCTGTATCCGTCTAAACTTATCGACAGACAAGCCTTTTCTGCCGTCACAAGAGAGTCGAGAAGTTTTGCCCAGGACCCAAGCGACGGAATTATGGGTCTCGGCTTCTCCTCGATTTCTTCCATCGGCGCACCAACATTCTTCGAGAACCTTGTATCCCAAAAAGCCGTCAATTCGTCCGTGTTT
>WSTH01000335.1:0-27822 GCA_019616345.1 Ceratobasidium sp. 395
TCTAACTGGCTGGGCAGCTTTTCTTTGGCAAAGCATCCGCTTCTCATGAAGTTATGTAAAGAACGTGGGGTTGCCATTGAAGTCTGTCCCATATCCAACGAAATATTAGTGCGTAAAATCCGTTAATTGGTGTGCGATTACTGAATCACTGTCGTCGCATATAGCGGCTCACATCGTCTATGCCAATGCACCCCTTGCCTGTTCTTCTCAACAACGGCCTTTCTGTGGCACTCTGCCCCGATGATCCGTCTGTGTTCGGTAACATGGGACTTTCCTTCGACTTCTATCAGGTATTTGTATTGGGCTTCCAAGCAGTGACTCTCGTCAACACTGTTTTGTTAGGTTATAGTTGCAAGCGAAATCACGAGTATTTTGAGCCTCGGACAGCTTGCAAGGCAAAGCCTTGAAGTAAGTAGTTGTCATCCCATACATCATGAATTTCATCGACTTACCCATACTTGAAATGTCAAGTTTTCTTCACTCAATGATGCCGAAAAGAAGCGGGCGATACAGTTGTGGGAGAACCGATGGAAGAAGTTTATTGACGAGCTCGTGACGAGTCACTCGAACTGAAGTGATACTTGAACGTTATTATGCGGCCCGTATGGGATGAATTTGCGAGTGCACGATCAACCAGTCGAAAATGATGAAATGAAAGTTCTTTAGAACCAGACTTGAAGACTTCATATATCGAGATCACAACAAAACTTCTTAGATATACAGTCGTTAAAGTTGGAAAACAACCAGCAGATGGTTAAGTTTGAACCACGGTGGCTTAGTTTGTTCGTGTGTAAGCCACCCCAGCAAAGGTCACGTGAGTCACCAGCTCTTCTCACCAAACCACTGCAACTACTACCCAATGACTAACTGAAAAAACACCATGTGTACTGGCCGGCCATCACGGCTATGAGTGACTCGAATCTGTCCAATCATACAAACTTCTCAATAACCAATTTGAATCGCATTTTGGTCATATAAGCCTCCGAATCTGTGGTTGACCTCTCTGTGGTCCCCCTGCACTATCGTTTTTACTACCCGCTACCTCTCGTGGTTTGCAAAAATGACCGAAATTGAGCAGTACTTGAATAAACGGCGAAGTCTCATATCCGAAGAACGTGCTCTTCGGTTTGACGCTGGGGCTCTCTCGAAAGCAACTCCACAAGAGATTCGTGCTGCGGACATCGTGCGAAATCTGAAAGCCCGAGAAGCCAAAGAGATCTGGAGCTCGGAGTCTGAGAAACTTATGTATCCCGGGATGGAGTTTCTGGTTGCCAAAGACACAATTGGTGAGCATCATTGACCTAGCTGTGACAGCAGAACATGGTATTAAACTCGCATCACAAGCAAAAACTCGATTGTACCAGATTGTAAGGAAGGTCAGTCCCACCAGTTCCGGATTTCGGTCAATCTCATTTTAGCGTATTAGATGCCCAAAGGAGCTCTGTTGCATGGCCATATGGATGCGATGTGAGTTGCTGCTTGGTATTGGGTTTTGACTACTGTAGCTTCGACGTCAATCCAGGTATGACGCATCGTTCCTGTATAAACTTGCCCTAGAGTACCCCAACATGCACATTCGTGTGCCCACCGCTATCACATCTGCTTCACCCCTCCCAGCTCCTGATTTCGAAGTCCTTACGCCAGATGTTGCCGCTGCTTATGAGAACGAACCCTTATTTACATCTTCAAACTACAAGCCCGGTGCTTGGGTACTGCTCAGTAGGGCTCGGCGAGAATTCGGACTAGGGGATGCGGAGGTGTTTGACAAATGGATTGTGGGCTCTATGATGATCAATCCTGGGGAGGCATACGCCGAGTTTAATACGTCTGCCAAAGTAAGCAACGGTTTCTTCCGAACCAGATGGATTAAGCTGATTACGTGTATGACAGATCTGGACAAAGTTTCAATCCACCTTTGCCGTGACAGAGGTTAGACATTCCAGCCTCATTTATGGATCGTTGCTAATGGAAAGTTTAGAGTATTATGCGGCATAGGCCCATTGCCAAAGCATATATGCGCCAAGTAATGCTGTCTTCGGTTGAGGATGGGGTGTCGCATCTGGAAATTCGGTTTGGTTTCCCAAGGCAGGCTATTTATCTTGAATCGGTTCATCTATGACTCAATCCCGGTATTTCTCAATAGGTTTGGCATCTTCGAGGACGGCTCTAAGTCAATGGAGCACCGGGATTGGCTTATCATATTTGACGAAGCGGTTAATGAGGTTAAGGCAATCGTGAAGGGGCAAGGTCGGGAAGATGACTTTATTGGAGCCAAAGTACAGTACTGCCATCATTAAAACGTGAATGTCCTCTCATGCCGATTGTTTTCGCCAGATTATCTACACCGCCCTCCGCTTTCTTACAAATGAGCAAATGACCTGGTATTATGAAGATTGCATGAATTTAAAGAAGGAATTTCCTCATATAGTTGTTGGTAAGAGCTTGAACGTTTGCACTCCAGGCTACAAATAACGAGGCTAGTGAATCAAAGGCTTCGACCTTGTTGGCCATGAGGATACTGGCCGGCCATTGATCTACTATGCTGAGTCACTTTTAAACTTCCAGGCTGAGTCCAAGAGGCGCGGGCTAGACGTTCCATTCGTGTTTCATGCAGTAAGTGCTCATCCAGCCCGCTATCTACAAGCAACAAGTACAACACTTTATTAGGGAGAGACCTTGGACGATGGCGGCGCAACGGACAGCAATCTTTACGATGCGATACTTCTCGGCACAAAGCGAATTGGGCACGGGAACGTTGAACACCCTTTCATTCCTGGAATGGTGTGGCTTATGTATATTCAGGTTTTCTCTCGTCAAGCATCCGGTGCTTATGCAGACATGCAAGGACAGGGGGATCGCAATCGAGGTTTGCCCGATTTCGAACGAGATACTAGTAAGACTTTGATCGTATCCTCTTCAAACTACCCTTTCTAATTTGGATATAGAGATTAACATCTTCAATGCCCTCTCATCCTTTGCCCGTTCTTCTCAACAACGGCCTCACGATTGCACTATGCCCAGATGATCCGGCTATATTCGGAAATATGGGTCTTTCGTTCGATTTCTACCAAGTAGGTCTCTTGTGTTACATATGAATATGAGTTACAGCTCGATGGCTTGTAGGTCATCGTAACCAGTGAAATTACGGGTATTCTAAGTTTGGGACAGTTGGCAAGGCAGAGCCTCGAGGTAGGCGTTTTTCCTGGGACGCCTGGGAAGTGTGATTAAACCGTTATAACTACAGCATTCCTTGTTGGATCCCGCCGAGAAGAACAAGGCTATATCTCACTGGGAGAAACGCTGGGCAGCATTCATTGACGAGATTGTTGAAGGGTAGCTTCATGATACTAAAGCAATGAAGTGAGGCGGTAGTTTCAGCTCCGACCCGCTACCGAGTTTTGGGCCCAGTTCGGTACATCTTTAAAGCATGGAATGTCTATAGCAGGATAATTGTTCTGCCTCAGGAATCAGTTTGCGCGCTGTGTGAAGCCTTGCTAGAAGGCGTTCTGAAGATACTTCAGACGGATCTCGGATTATGCTGGGGAAAACTCTCCCCCAGAAGCGAATCTGACTGAGAGTCGGCTGAATGGGATCAAGTTTTTGCGCGGCTCGATCGCGGCAAACTCCAGCTGGAATCAGGTTCTTCCAAGCGGAGCCCATAAAATTTTCTTCCTTCTGTAATGTGAGTGGGTTTTGTCGAGGTGTAGTAAACGCAGGGACTATATTGTGTGGTAGATGTGTTATGTAAGGCTTTGAACGACGGGTAGTGAGGCATGGGAAGTTACGAGGTCATACAGAGTTGTATGCCGATGTTGACGAAGAGGGGAGAAGCGGTATTATTTCAAGGAAGAGACAGACACATCGCAGCAGACGTGGTACCGTGCGAGCGTGCTTGTCTCTTGGCCATTCGAATAACAACGTTTCACTATCAGCTGCTCACACATCTCACCTCGAAGTAGGGATTTAGGGATAGCACTGTAAGCGTAGCAACCGAGGCGAATGGCGCACGTGTAGTCAGGTGGATCCTCGGTGCTTGGCTAAGCCGGATTTAAGCCGGGCAAACATCATTCGAAGCCTCGAGCTCGACATTCAACTTTTCATTTGTGTTAGGAAGCAGGGTCTCGACGCACTGATGCTTCAATCGAACACACTTCTGCACCTGTGTTTATGCCAGCCTATTTTAACTTGCCCCATGGGGTTTCTCCCTCGGATCAGGTGCCACAAACCTGACTCCGTCAATCATGCTTTAGTAATCCTCACCTGACGCGCTTTGCCAAGAAGTGGTCTGGATCTACACGATGACTGTCATTTGCAGGCATAATTTGTTCGCAAAACTGCTGTCGACATACCCCATTCGGACAACGCTCCGGATCACACCGTGCATATTTTTGCGAAACGAGGCTGGCTCCACGCTTGGCGTTGTGCTATACGCTTCTTGTAGCGCTTGCATTCTTGATTCAACTCTTCCGTTGTACACGTACAAAGGCGATGAGGTGGCTATTTTTCCGACTATAGCGAGCATGCTCAGACTATAAAATCCCAGATCTAAACGCTTCAGTTTGTTCAAGCCGTTCTCGGTTGTTCCTTTGGCATTGCACTCAACTCGAATTCACACCCGCGTTCACGTTTAAATCATGCGCTTCACCGCCACTGTCCTCGTTTCTGCCTTGGCTGCCACTCCGGTCGTCTACGGCCAGCTCGACTCCAAGATTAAAGCCAAAGGTGAGCTCCTCGGTGCCAGTGTTCGTATTCTCGTCACTAAAATGCGAGTACTCGACGTTCAGGCAAGCGTTACTTTGGTACCTGCTCCGACTCCGGGCTTTTGTCCAACTCGCAGAACGCCAACATCATCAGGTCTGACTTTGGAGCTCTGACCCCTGAGAACAGTGCTAGTGAGTTAACCGGTCGACGTGAAATGAACGTAGGAGCTTACTTGTTCTTGTCTGTTTAGAATGGGACTCCATTGAGCCTTCGGTACGTTGCCAGATATTCTAGTTAGCATAAACATCAGTTTATCTGTTACACAATTCAGCGCGGCAGCTTCAACTTTGGAGGCTTCGACACTCTCGTGAACTTTGCGCAGAGCAATGGCAAGCTGGTCCGCGGCCATACCTGTAAGCTTGCTGTATATCTCACTGTAGACGGTACTAACCACATATCCAATAGTCGTGTGGCACTCTCAGCTCCCCTCCTGGGTATCCAGCATCGGCGACGCCAATACCTTGACTACCGTTATCCAAAACCACGTTACCACGATTGCTAGCCGTTACAGGGGCAAGATCTACGCCTGGGATGTCGTGAACGAGATCTTTAACGAGGACGGGTCGCTCCGCTCCTCCGTGTTCTCTCAGCGCCTCGGCGAGAGTGAGTACTGAGCCCCTCATTGCGTTTGCGAACAACCAAGTTTACTGGTTGCTGCAGACTTTGTCTCCATTGCATTCAAGGCTGCACGCGCTGCAGACGGATCTGCGAAGCTCTATATCAACGTATGCACCATCTTATCCCGTCGCAGCTTAGGCTCATAGTTGCGTGATTAGGACTACAATCTCGACTCCGTGAACAGCAAGGTCAACGGTCTCGTCAACCTGGTCAACCGCCAGAAGGCTGCGGGCACTCCGATCGACGGTATCGGCACCCAAGCTCACTTGTCGGTCAGTGACATTATATAATGATTAGCGCATATAACTGTCTCTGACAATCAACTTGACTAGTCCGGGGGCTCGGGCGGTGTCCAGGCTGCACTCCAAAAGCTCGCTTCCACCGGATGTGATGTTGCTATCACTGAGCTTGACATCGCGGGCGCCCCATGTTAGTCTCTGCTGTGCTGCTCCTCGCGCCACAAAACTGACCTTTTTTCAAACTGCCAGCCAACGATTACTCGACTGTCGTCAAAGCATGCTTGAACACTCCCAAGTGCGTTGGTATCACCGTAAGTCGCCTGTTGTAAACCAAGGACAGGCGTCAGGTTACTGATCTGCGCGAATATAGGTTTGGGGTGTGTCGGACAAGGACTCGTGGCGCTCGGGCTCGACGCCTCTGCTCTTCGACTCGAACTACCAGAAGAAGGCTGCTTACAACGCGGTCATCTCTGCATTGGCTTGAGCGTTTGCCAAAACACATGGATAATCCGTCGGGCACTTCGTTACGGAGAGTTACTACTTTGTACTTTCCGTTCTCTGAATTGATCTATATTTGCTTGGAGTTTTGTGTGCTGTGTGATTAGTGGAAAGAGCCTGTATTCTGAAAACTGGCGATAGCTGGAGGTGAGGATCCACAGCGTAGCTTCTTACAGCTACCACTTTCTTCTAATCACCAGTCAAGCTTAGCCTTAAGAACAAATCACGTGAAAGCTGGTTTCCCAGCCGGCTTTTATTGCCGTTTCAATCAACTTCTGTTCCGGTTTGTTAGCTTCGCTCTACTTCAAAGTGGGTAAGGGCGCCAAATGCCTTCTACCTTTCGGAAGGGGGAGGAACCGACTTTTGTCAAGGAAGTTCTTTCACACGCGTCTCTCACAGCTATCGCTTTAACTAAGAACTGTAGTAATTGGGTCGCTAGGCCACACCCTTTAACAGGCCATCCATTCCAAAGTTTTATCCTATCGAATGGCCCCCTGCTACTAATTTAACCCAGGATCTGTTTCCGGAGCAATCAGCCGACAGTTTGCTTTAGAGCTTACTATCTTTACTCATGTCACTGCACCCCCCAGTAAGTATGTTGTGAAGTGTATAGTGAAGCGTCGCATCGATGTATGCTGTGGCTATGGGTCACGTGACACGCCACGCCAATTTTTGGTGTCTGTACCTCATGAGCTCCGGCCCAACTTCCTCCATTACATTCTATATAGTACCGAGATCTGTACGAGCACTATTGTACGTCTGCATGGTTGTGTCGTAAATGACATAGGCTTCAATAAGACCGAGTAGACTTTCAGCGGTTAAGAGACTCAGAGTTACGCATTCATTCATAATCTGTTCGAGCGCTTTACAATGAATTACAGCCTGCAAGTGTACATAGATCTTCGACAATAAACCTATGTCTAGACGGTGACAGGCACATTTTGCGGAGCCGGCTCCCGCAGGTCTGCTATATGTGTCTCCTTCACCATTTCAGCGTTACAGCCAAAGTATCCTTACACCCCAACTCGTTTTCAGTATAGAACATTCCAACAAGAGAATATCATACTCACGAGGCGTCATGAAAGTCCAGCTGATCGATCCTTGAACTCCATACTCGATTCCTTGCACGTACTGTTTAATTTGAGCATCTAGCTCCGGACCGAACGAGCGCAGTTGTGCCTTGGCGTCGACGTACCGCTGAAGCCGCTTTCGTAGGAGCTTGTCAACGTACTCGAGGGCACCCTCAAGGTCGAGCTGCTCATTACACATCGCGATGAAGACGAGATTATGAGTATCCCCTCGTGCCTGTTCAATCTGATATCATGTATGAGGTTAACGTCGAAAGGGTAAAAAATCTATATATGCCACTAACCGGGAAGGAGTATACGTCGTTAGCCCAGGTCAGAAGGTCATTTCCGGCGAGCAGAATCTCGGCCATGTTTAGGTCGCTGTGGACCTCTTCGGGGAGGCTTAACCCAAGCGTATATTCAATGACAGCTGTGGTGCATGCGTATAGAAAACCATTTGACCAGATTAGAACGTAAATAATACTTACGATACATAATCTTGACCGCCGAGGTATCACGGCGTAGCTGGATATACTCATCGATAGTCGGAAGACTGTCGGCGGAGCGGTTCAGGGTCTGTTGGAAGGTGGCTTCCGTGTACAGATTGACTGCATCAACAAGGCGCTGTGTGGTAGCTGCGCTAGAATCGACTCGCATGCGATCGAACCAGCTATGCCGCGCCCGTCAGAAATCTACCTGAATCCGTGTCTATTTCAACATACCTGTGCAGAACAGCCGCAATTTTGAACTCGGGACGAGCGGTGTCCGGATTACGTAAGACCTTCATGATGTCGTCCGCCATACGTTTAGTTTCGTCAACTTCTCCAAGTTTTTCTACGTCAGTTAGGTCATCAAACTTCAGGAGCATTAGCAGTGAGCGAGGGAGTCGGATAAACGCCGCTAACCGCAAACAGCCAGAGCACAAAGTCCATTGCAGGTCGGAGGTGCTCCAAGTCAGCGTCAGCAAAGGCCAACGCACCCATCAGACCCAAGCCACTGTCAAAGTACGCTTGACGCTTGCGGCCGGTATGAATACCTGTGATGTACACCTTGAGCAGATGAAATAAATTTAAACATAATCTACTCATACCATAGCCATCAAACCAAGCGTAGGAACCAGCCTCGGCCTCCTTCCAATTAGGATTGACCTTGGTCTTGAGCACTTCGCCCGTGTAGCCTACGATGTTCGGCATACGTATCCTGGCCGGAAATACGGAACGGTCCATGAGCTTGGGTTTGGCAATTTCAGACATAACTAAAGGTGGAAAATTGGCAAAACGTAGCAGAGGAAATAAGTGGATATACTATGTAGAAAGCGCAAAGAGACGAAGAGGTGGATGCTGGCTTGACTATAGGTGGACTGCCTGACTTTTATACGGTTGTAGATAACTAGCGCTGCTCTTAGGCGCGCAGGAGCGGAAACAACGTGCCGTTTGGTCAGGGCAGTGGATTATGAAATTCATTGAGTCAACTATCTTTCGATCAAACCTTCCTCGATCAATTGTGGTAGCCAATTCAATCAAAGAGGCTTGTGAGCGCTGAAGGGTCCTGACGTTGCCTGGACCCAAACCCTCTTTAGGACGAGTTTTGTTTGTCCCTATGATGGCAAGCGATCGCCGGGACAACTCGTCCCAGAGGGCTTGGGGTAACTGGCCTAGTGGGTGGGGGCCTACCTTTGGGCCCGGGCTTTGTCCAGTGTAGATTACAAGTCGGAAATTGAACGCTAGATAAAAATGTTTGAGCAGGAGATGCGTGCCTGCGCGTTTTTGGCGAAAAAAAAGAAAAATGTCGAGTTTAATCGTGGGGGACAGAGAAAGAGGCAGCCGAGTATTGCAAATTTCTCGGCAGGGGCTAGCCGAGCATCGCCACACTTGGCGCTTACCCCTTGCCACCTCCTCGCCCACCGAAATAACCTGTGCTGGTGCTCGAAATACCGCCTACGCCGCCCACTAAGCGCTCAGGACACTCTGGGGACCACTCTACGCCGCCTGCGCACTCGAACGCCGCCAATTTTGATCCTTCCGACCACTCTTGGCTCGAACTGGAGCAAATCCCCCTCGTGGTTGACCCAGAACTACATGGCAAATGCGTGCAGGCACTAAAGCTCGCCAAAGCGCTCGGATTTGAACTTGGAAAGCTTCTCTAGATTATGAACTATGGGAACCTAGCCTCTCGGAACTGCAAGCTCTGGATAGCCGCTCAGAAAACCTTCATCTGAGGGCGTGATTCGCCCCTGTTGCACAACATCTGGAGACCACCTTGCCTCCCGTCTGGAATGAGGAAGGCTGCTGGTTCCTGAGAGGTCCTGGACTGCTTCGCGCTCTATGTACTCTTGCGTTTAGCGGCTTGTTCTTTAGCATGTAGATTAAGTTCGTGCTCCTCCATCTTGATACGCTTTCTCACACAATCATCGCAGCCGCCAACGATCTTGCACGCCGTACGCGTCGGGCTCCGGAACACATTTTTCAGGATGCGGATATTCCAGGAGCGGCGGCGATAAATCGATCGAGCAACGTCAACGTCCAAGGCCCTCGAGCGCCCAGACTTTGGCTTCCGTTTAAGCTTTCAAGGCTTAGAGGGCCGTGAGTGTGATTCTGCAATCGCAGGTTGCGGTTGAGCTGGAGTTTGAGTGGGCTCGACATCTCCCTCGTCGCTTTCGTCGTCGGCTTTGCTCACCGCTTCAATTTCTTCAGGAATCGCATCGCGGAAAGGGTTTTGACGGTCGGGCTCTTCACCCTCCAACTTGACTGCAGCTTCGGCTGCCTCCTCTAGGTCTGGTGCTTGCAAAGCGACTTTTTCGCATATCTTCTTCGCTTTGGGCAGCTGATCCGGCGCGACCATCGTTATTGCGCGTGCCCACATTGGTTGGTCACGTCTCACCCGCTCATAGTGCTGGGTGAGGACCATAGCGTTTTCTGGTGCTCTGAACAGAATGAATTGCCAGATGTCTAAGACGTTAGCACCGTAGGGCGTGGTAAGCACGTTAAACTTCTTCTGTTGACACTACTGTGCCAACCGCTCACCATTGTCAACGCCTCGCTTGCTATGAAATAACAGCACTCCTCTCCAGCAAACTCAAGAGCCGCGTTCAACTTTCCTTGCTCAGCTCGAAGAGCACGGTAAGACTATACTGGCTCCGTGTCCTCTCCTTACTTAGACCGAGGTGCTTCTGTAGAACATCCATGATTTGATAGGCGCCCGCGATCGAGGCGACAAAGATAACCGTGAAACAAGCTTAGACTCCTCGGATGGGGATGAACTCACGCGTCTCTTCGCAGTACTTCAAGCCGCCAGACATCACGTACACCCCATGCTCGACATTCTCCATGAGATTTCCAAGGTTCTCTACCAGTAAGTTGTCGTGCATGAATAACCGAGCCATTAATGTACTCTCGATCTCCATACAGGTCACCGTTGCAGCCAGAAATTGCCCCTGAGTGCATAGAGCCACGCATGTCGCTGCATCGGTTATAAGCCACGCGGAACTGTTTCCTCCAGGTATGTACGCAGTGCGCTTCCTCAATCACAGTCACCTGGAACCATAACTGTAGTTCGTCAGATATCACAATTGGGTGCAGCTTATTCAACCGACGGAAAGACTCAGGTGATGAGATTACGACCTGGTACCGTCCTGCGAGGATGTCCTGAAGGGTGTGTTAGCTACTATCACCAGTATTAGTGAGTCTACACTGTTTACACACATCTTTCACCAAATCGAACTAGGTGTTCCAGTTGGCCGCCACGACCGATATCCCCCACTCTTGAAACGTTTTCGCCTGCTGCTCCTCACTGTAGTTGAGGGGAAATACCATCCAAATGACCATCTTCGGTTGCACAAACAGCGCCGTTACGAACGAGAGGGTCTTCCCAAACCCCGTCTCGGCCCAGCACAGAGCGTCGTGACGCTGCACAACCGCAATTACGATCCGTACCTGCCAAGGGTGAGGGTCAAACCCGACATTCATCCTCGTCTCCTCGAAGATCAGGCGGCCCAGAGCCTCGTCGTCGAGCGTGGCTGGGTCAGGGAGGCCGGGAGAGCATGGGGGAGGGAGGGGTTCCATAACGTATAACTACGAGCGATGAATGAAGCTGATTATTGGCGCAAAATGCGCTACAAATAGTCGGGACGTGTGTCGTAGAAAGAAACAAACGAATATAGGGGCATAGAGCGAGTTGAGGGGACGGACTGTCTCAGGGGTACCCCCTGTCTCTCACATCCCCCTCTCGCGTCGATATTTATATTCGTTTAAGACACGTGCGAATCGAATGCACATTTTTGCTAATTTTATTTCGACGAGTTGAGTTACCTTTATTTCCCATGCCCCCACCGCAGGGTGAGTTATTCCAAGCCCTCTGGGGCGCTTGGCGCCGACGATCACTTGTCATCACAGGTGCAAACAAGCGGTTACCAAAAGAGGGCGAAGGTTCCAGGCAAGTCCTGACGCGTAATTTTGCCCTCCACCTTTCGGTTTAGGTAGAGCCCATTGAAATTGAACCGGGGCCTCAGCGTCTATCACGAAGAGCACCCCGGAGCGCCGGAGGATCGTTGACATTTCATGACACCATCGATGAGATATGGGGATGATTACATCTGAAACTGGCCGAGTGAAATGTCATTGTACTAAGGTAAATGAACCTTGGTTTATGGGTACGTGTAGAAGGCATGCAGTTTCTCCGCCAGCCGGAAGCTGATTGTAACATTGACACAAAAATTTGTAACTAGATAATACTCTGGGGCTAGGAGCAGGCTCGTGGGTTTCGTGTTTTGGTGCGTATATAGGCGGCGAACGACCGGAGCTACACATTGGCCTCTTAATAAATCCTGGTACTTCTAAGAGAACGGTTTGACACTAGAAATCGTGTGTCGGGCCTCGGCTAACACTATCCGATTCACACTGGCGTCGCTCGAGTGAAAAGCATATAACTAAGTCATCGTGTTTACCTATTGAATTCGGATTCCGAGTTTGGGAAAATGGTAGGGTGAGATGATGGTATCGCGGACAAACCGGACACATCTAATTGTCTCACATCGATAACCTTAACTACATGCTTTGACGCCACTACGGCTAACTTACCGCGGATAGAAGCTCTCCTATTTAGAATGTTGGCCATCGGAAGTACGCAAGGGTGTGCTGGCTGTTTATTGGCCTTCGGACATGCTCGTGCGGGCTTTTTACATTGACAGATATGTAAGACAATGTACTCAGTGCCCTACAGTGCATTCTTCGGCATACTCCGTTGTCCAAGCGAGAGGTTTGAGGGTTCTCTAGGACCCAAAGAATATCCAGCTGGGACCTCAGACGAGATAGGGCACGTACGGTCATCATAGGTACCGAGTGGGGGCTTCTCAGCGTCAACTCAATATAATAGGGGTATTCAGAGCTGCAATTCTGAGCCAATTCTGGTGCCAATTCTCATCCGATTCTCGTTCGATTCTCGTCTCATTCTTGGGTTAGCCAATCACAGACGAGAATTGGCACCAGAATTGTACTCAGAATTGCTCGAGAATTGGAACTCTGAATACCCCTAATTGCATTACGATCGTTTACTAATTCGACAACCATCCGCGTTGTTTTAGCTCCTTCTCTGTATCCCGGATTGTGTCCTCAAATTTTCTGAAATTCACCCCCAGGACTCGTCTCGCTTTCGTCGAGTCAAACACAGTGTGTTTTATAGATTTACCGGCCCCAGGAATGCCTCGAGGGTATGTCGGAGGAAGGGCATCAACTATCCAGAGTGTCCAAGTTCAATGACGTTTCTCGGTTAGATGTTTAAGCACGTACGAGCATCTTGCCAAGTATAGGGGCCGAGGCAAGCAATAAATCTTTGCCCGCTTGCTTCTGGGAGTTCCAAAGCTCGAACATGAGCTAAGGCCACATCTCGTACGTCTCCAAAATTGCTGGAGTGGGGATTAGCATCAATATTCCGTTGCTCAAAACCTGCAGGTTCACACACCTATCAGGAGCGAGCAAACGGTCTTGTCCTATTTCACCTTCTTTAGTATTGATCACTTTGTACAAAAATCCAATCGATGTGTTAAGGCTGGAGGGGCTGGCGACCTCATGTAAGATCGGCCCAAGCGTCTAAAACATCACCAAATCGGTTTACACTCCTGTAATATAGTACGCATATACTCACTATACACGGATGGATGGTGGCCAAATCCCATTTCCCTTGCTTTTCGCATTCAGTCCAGGCAGCCTTCTCGGCGAGGATTTTACTGGCGCGATAAATGTCATTCCCGGCTTCTTTGCCTTCTACTTCCACGCGGTTGACCGAATATGTGTTCCAATCGTCCTGAAGCCTACATTAGATCAACAACGGCATGACTGAATCTTTACTTACGTCGGTGTACACTGTGCCGCTCGGTTTAGTTGGATCCACGATAGTAGCCGCACTGGATGTGTAAATCACGCGTCTAACTTGGTGTCCGAACCTCTCAATGCTCTTCAGGGCACCCACAGTGCCCTTGACCGATGGCTCTATTAGGACTGAAATCCTATCATCAAATCCCAGAGAAAATTTTGGTCGCCAAACAAATTACTTACCTTTTGGATCATCCGCCTCGAACGTGCAGGGGGCAGCAGTATGCACTACAGCGTCTATCCCTTGCACGGCCTCATCAAACGCCCCATCCTAACCGCCCACGGGATGTTAGAAGGAGGCGCCATTAGCTCGAGATTTTACTCACCTCGGTCATATCCCCCACAATAACATACTGAAATCTGTCCCCATAGAGTTTGAAGAGATTGGATAAATAATCACCTTTGCTTGTTGAACGTACTGTCCCACTGTTGACAGATCTTGTTAGATTTCGTAAGTTGGGGTTTTAGGAGGCACATTCTCATACCGAACAGTATACCCGGCATCGAGTAGAGTTTGACATATCCAAACGGCGATAAAGCCGCTGGCGCCTAGGATATATCGCGTAGACATCATACCCCGACACACGACATCAAGCACAAACAACTTACCCGTTACGAGGACAGTGGCCGGAGCTTTGATAGATGGCATGGCGAGTTGAGATGTTTGGATAGCGGTGAAAGAAGTCTTGATATACGGCTGCAGTCATTGGTGGAGGTCTGTTCGGCAGATGGGTACGCGCAAGTCCGGCGGGTGGAGTTCGCTTTTAGTCACCACCAAAGTGTAACCAAGCTCGGGCATCCGAATTCGTAACTTATTCCGGGATGCCGTCATCGGGTAGGATGGAATTTGCATCCAAGTGATTATAATTTGTTCTAAACATTTACAATTATAGGCCAGTAAGATAACGATACATTGCTTAGCCGTTCAAGACATGTTCCAGTCTACCACGCACACGCTCCCCGCACAACGAAACCGCCCACGCTAGCCTCTTCCTCCTCCTATCTCCATCCAAACCACGACCTTCCCAACACTCTGGATACGACGTAGTCACGTCCCGACCCTGGTCATAGAGCACGACCGCGCTGAAAAGCGCAGGCCCCGCCTGATGCACCATTGCACCAATAATCATCCGTGTGCGTTCCATATCCTTCTGATCCGGGGCCAAGCCAACTGGCGAATCCACTTCGCCAACGCCGTTTAGGTCTGGCCAGAGACTGGTTGCAAGATGATGCACAGCGATGAAGCGTAGGAATCCTGTTACGCCTCCTTTCATTAGGGCCTTCAGATACCACCCGATCATTTCCCCGTCCTCGTCTCGTGGCCAGAGCCATTCTGTGAGGGAGCCGCTCGATACATCCGCAAGCTCGGTTTGGATAGAGCGCAAAATTTGACCATAATCACCCCAGAGCAACCGGCGGTAGTCGATCGCATAGTTCATGCTAAGGGGTGGAAGGATGATGCGAGAGAAAATAGGATGGGCAAATGAAACGGCGTCATATAAGCCAACCAGATCGGTGTAGAATTGGTACAAGGGTTGACCAGACAAATGTCGACTCGCGGCTGCCTCGAGTGGCGCTGGTTCGACTGGATTCGAGTCTTTGGTCGAACCAAGTGACGCCTGAGAAAGCAGGGACCGCATCATCGCCTCGACCTGACCATCACGGAAGATCTCGGCCGACGAATCATCGTGGGGTTGACCATGCTCGAGCATAAAAACGCGCATACACCCAAACACTATCTCCGCACCCGATAAACGTAGATTGGGCATGTCGGAAAGGACAAACTGTCGCGCGGACGTGAGAGCGAGTACAGTGCGCACAACATCTACTTCATCCGAGTCCCACCCTTCTGGCAAGGATTGGAACACGGGCGATGTTCCAGAACGAAGTAGATGGTTGAGTGGTTGGAGTGTCCAATCGCTCGCCACGGGAAGCCCGTACAATTTCGTGCCCAGGTTCGGCCGCGATGGCAAAAGTTGCGTTGCGCCGTGCGTCAAGGCAGTCGGGGAGGGGAACGCCGGTGAAATAATTACATCCGCTTCGGGTTGTAGGTCATGCAAGAGGAATGGGAGCAGAGCGATCCACGAGCTCGACCGCAAGTGTTCGGAAACATGAGCCAGACCAGGCACACCAACAGCAGTAACCCCAGTTTCGTGAATGATTTGGGCAGCAGTTTCCGCGCACGAAGGAGGAAGTCGCTGCAGCGTGATAAATGCAAGTTTTAACCAGTCCATCTGGTCGAGCAAGCCAATTCGCCTAGCTAAGATCAAAGAGTAGCCTAGAAAGAGCGCAAGGCTTGCGAGACGAGTATATGCATATGGTGAGATTACTTGATTGGTGTAAACCATCTCCCAGATGCGATGAAGAGCGATTGTACGTGCAAGTAAGGCGATTTCATCCATGGGCAAATCGAGTGGGGACACAGGGCGAGCGCCGATATCTCCAGTCGAGGGCGGAAGCAACGCAAGATTCAACCTAAGGGTGGCACACAATAGCTCCCCGTCTGTTGCGACTCCATCCATGGCCTGGACTTCAAAGGTCTCCCCACCAAACAGGCCCTTCAACCGGGAAATGGTGGCGTATACAATATTTCTCGCCTTTCCCGATGCAGATCTCTCCTTCAGCCCCTCGATCGCCTCCGCCCGCTCCGTCTCCCCGGTCCTAACACCATTCACACTTGCACCCTCAAGCCAAACGGCTACCGCATTCCACACGTCTGGCAAGACCTCCGCCTCGATATCCGGCTCTTGGCATAACGCGAGTGCATCGGCACCCCAACCCCATCCTTCGACCTGAGACCATAAAATCTCATGCGCGGGCGTCGTATGATGTGGATCCGTCGCACAGGCCGTCCATACTGCTCGCAAACGCATCCAGCTCCGCGTAAGTCGCGAATCTCGCCGCGTTCGGACGTATTGGGCGAGTGCTTCAAAGGAGGATGTAGCGGTCGTAGCGATGTGCGAATACATCCCATAGCGTCCGAGAACTGCGTATAGATCAAGGGTTGCGATCAGGAGATTTGGCACGGTGTCGATTGGTGGAAGAACAGCAACAAAGCGCAATAGAGTATCCGTCAGATCCAACAATAAACTTGCGTTTTGACGAGAGGACCGTGCGAGGACGATGAGCAAACGAATGGCAAGCGCGTCTGGCTGGTTTGTTTGATCCGCAGAGGCGTCGGGGTAAGGCGACCCAGAGAGTATAAACGTGCGCATGGTTTCAGGAACAAGTTCGGGAGCTTCCATCACCGCCGACGCATGAGCCCTAGACTGCCGTGCCAGTCGCACCACAATCTCTAAAAGTCGCCTAAGGACACTTCGAGGCAACCACCGCGCCTTGAATTGCTTCGTCACGTTTCCTAAAATCTCGTCGAGCGGCAAATTGTCCACCACATCCATCTCGTCTGAACCAGCCTCTTTGCGTACGGGTACGACATAATCCGACGGTAAAACGTGCAAGTTGGATCCTGCGTCGGCTCCGCGCAACGAAAGCTCGACGTCCTCCAAGCGCGCGAGTCCCAAATCCCAGACAACAAGAGCCGCATACATGCAATCTACCGCGCGTGTCCCGACAGCACCTCGTTCGCCCAACGCGGCGCCAGCCGAGTCGATGGCGAGCTTTCGCAGCTCAGACGCCGGAACTCGGCCCTTTGGCGCGCTTCTATTCTTCCCAGAGACGCCAGGAGCAGTTCTCTTCCGGGAATTGCCAGAGATGGTTCTTTTGCCAGAGTCGTTAGCGCCGGTTCGATTCCCAGATCCGTGAGCGCGGGTGCGAGGGAACCATACACACACATCTCGCTCGCCTCGCCCGACCCTCATCGTAAGCCTTGCAAGCGCATCCAGCGCCATCGCACGTTGCATAGGCGCAGTGCTTCGAGCCAAATGGAGAAGCTCTTTGAGCGTGTATCCTAGAAAGGTAAAAGCCAAAACGTCAGTTCCTCTCGATGCGTAGGTGAGACGAACAGCAACAAGCGTGCACGAAGGTGATGGGCGTGGCGCAGAAGCTACACGAGGAGAATGAGAAGATAGACAAGGGAGGAAAGGCGCGTGGAGTGGAACGTGGTAAACACGTGGTAAGGAACGAGACGCGTGCAAGGGGTAGGTCGGATTTAGATTGGATGATAGGACGGAGAGGATGTTTCGAGCAGCGCTTAGGAGAAAGCCCGATTCCGATTATAGAAATACAACCGAGTAGAAACACCAGAAAACCGAGAGCACAGAAAAGCGCATAGAACACCCTACACACGTCCAGACCAGCAGAACCCACCGTAGGCCCTCAACACATGCCAATCCTGTATTTTCGGCGAACGCCACCTCTTTCCATCATAGTGCCGCTTTCCAGCTAACAGCAGCCATCACGCCCACACAAACCGCGCCCACCCCCGCTTTACACATCCATAACATCCACCCATTTCGGCGGGACTTACCAGCGCTCGTCCGTGAGTTATGGTGTAGTCCGTCGTGGGCCGGTAGATCCTTGGCCTTCTCATATGGGATCGGCGTACCAGCAAGGTTAAATCGTACAGTGTCCTGTTCGCCCAGATAAAGTCGGAACGCCTCTTTCTCGTCCACATTCGTTTGAACAACTTCTTGCTCGTTCAAATCAAGCTGGAGTCCCTCTTTCTCTGGGTCCGGGCGAATAGTCTCTAAAGAGTCTGCAAGGCCAGAGGCGCCTTCCTCCGAGTCCTTCTGCAGCGCCTCCTCTTCCACAGTCTCCGTATCCTCGTTTGCGTGGATCGGCGAGTTGTCCGAATCGGAATAAAACTCCGCATACTCGGAACTGACCGGCGCATCCGGGATTTCAGGCAAGTCGACATCCATCATCCACTGCAATCCTGGCACGTCCTTGGCCTCGGGTTCATTCGGGAAGTACTGGAGCCGGATCGCTTCGGGTGTGTCTGGCTCAAGATCGAGCGAAATAGGACTCGAGGGGAAGGAGGCAGCAGAAATCGAATTGAGAGAATTGAGAGAGGCGAGAGAAGTAGAAAGCTTGAGTCCGGGAGGAGAGGAGCGGAGAGGCGGGGAAGGAGATGAAGTCGACATGACTTGAGAGAGCGGGTGTACGGCGGGTCGTACCTTAAGCTCGGATTCCGGCTCGGGTTCCGGCACTGGTTCCGGTGCTGGTTCAGATATCGGCTCGGGTGCTGGTTCGGAAATAGGTTCAGAGGTAGCTGGTA
The DNA here is from genome assembly GCA_019616345.1 of Ceratobasidium sp. 395. Classification (NCBI taxonomy): domain Eukaryota; kingdom Fungi; phylum Basidiomycota; class Agaricomycetes; order Cantharellales; family Ceratobasidiaceae; genus Ceratobasidium; species Ceratobasidium sp. 395. The sequence goes on from WSTH01000335.1 coordinate 18,725, forward strand.
CGAGGGCGGGCATAGGCGCGTCTTCCTCTGCAATTTTAGGTATCGGATCTGGTTGGGTCATTGACGCAGGCTCGGCCACTAGTGCAGGCGCAGGTGCATCTTTCGTCGACTCGGACTCCGTAGACTCCACAATCTCGGGTGCCTTTCCCTTCCACTGCACTTTCGGTACGTCCTCTCCACTGCCTTCCGCCGGCGGGGCCTCAATCAATAGTGTCGCACGTTTGGGGGACGGTGGTGCCGACGGATACGTGAACACATCACGGGGTGTCACCTCCGCGAACCGAACACCAGGCGTGCCTGCACGCGACATATTGGGCGCAGCACCAGAGACAGACGAGCGGCGAGACAAGATTGGTCGAGCGGGAGAGGCAACACGGTGAGGGGGCGGATTATGAAGGATAGCCGCAAGCGGCGGTGATGGGTCGGAAAGAGCGGCCTGGCGAGGGATCTTGGCATCTTCGTCCGAGACTTCTTCAACCATTGGTGATGTTGATCGTTTGATTTCTGTAGACAAATGTTTTATTAATACTTCAAGTTCCGGCGTGTTTATGATCGGCATAAAAAGACTGACCAGTCCCAGTCTTTAGATCCTTTGCACGCCCCAACACCTTGGCCAATTCCGCCAAATCTCCAAACTTGTACCGGAGCTTTTCCAGTTCATCTTCGAGCTCTTGCGGCGGCATGCTCGCTACTTTACGTGCGTTGTCGGCCTCCATCGATGCGCGCCAGCTAGCATCGCCTCCATTTCCCGAACCAGATTGCACAACAGGGATCACAGCCTCTCGAGGATGAGGCCGAGCGGCCTCCATATTTTGGCGAAATGCGCTCTTGCGCTGGCGCTGAGACCTGTTTGCCACGGATTAATTAGATCTTAACTAGATGCACATGTGGTGACGAAATGATGTGATAGGGCAGGGTGGAGTGACTTGCCTATGAGTGGCGGTAGGAAAGCCGGTCTTGGGGTCGGCCGATACAGGAAACGGGGTTTGAGAGGTGGTTATACCATTATCGTTCGCAGGCGCAGGGGCTCGTTCGACGATAGATCCGATGAGCGACATTGTGAAAGATTGATGATTAACGGGTCAACGTATTAATTAGTGGCAAATGGTAATGAATTCAGAGACAACACAGGCAAGAACTTGTTCAGAACAGCACGCAGCAGAACATACAGAGATGGCTGAAAGCAGAAGTGTGTGCGAACGGGTGCAGACGGGGAGTGCCTTGCGTCGGAGTCGTGGTCAGGGAGAACAGCTGGAGGAAGGCTGTGTTTTAGCCGAATTACATCATGCCGGCGCTAATATTATAACCGCACCTCAGTTCCTTTATCTGGCAAATTCTATCCCACTTTACGCACAAAAGCCGGTCGGGTCAAGATACCACACATAAAACACGCTTTTCCTGGGCGTTGCTAAGACGAAACGCACAAGTTCAAATACACGATAATTCAAACTGACGGTAGCAAACACTAAGTACTCTCCACGCCCATGCACTCCAAATTCACTAGTCAACTTGGGCCCACGGGCCGGTTTCCGAAGTATGTATATACAATATACAAGTGCACGTCCGACTCGCACTAGTTTAATATGCTTAAATTCAGTTAACTCTACATCCCAACCTCACCCCATGTTTTAAATGCACCTTCCCCCCTCTCAGCTACAATTTGCCTCCAGGGAGCACTTGTATGCGCAGCTGTATCACGCTTCCTATCACTACTTCTCGCATATGAAGCGATAAAATATTACAAACAAGCATATAAACATCACTGAGTGTATTTGCTCAGAGTATTTTAAGGTTCGAGCACGAAGCGCGCTTTCAGTCTGCTTGCTTTCACCATATTGAGTACTCTCAACTCTCACACTAACGACCATTGTGGCGTCTTGATATAGTACGCTAGCTATATGGGCATTTTCAGCCACTGATAAGTGCCCAATTGAAGTAACTTCATTTAGATTAACATTCAGAAACACCCACCTAGACTACCATGTAGCATACACATCCTTACAACGAGCCGACAAGACGATCATTTAGTAGTGGAGAAGGTGCACTCTTACTGAGAAGTACAGCTACATGTACTATACAGACAAGGATGCAGGAGCATCACCCCCTAAATCAGTTGGAGACTTACAAACCCGCTTGTGCCCCGACTTCCAATGCATCAATTGACAGTCCCTCGAACAATATCGCGCCTTCCGACACTGGTGACACCCTCTTAGACCCCCAGAAGTCTTTCCACACTGCCAACACTTATCCGTAGGCTCGTCCCACGAGATCGGCTGTTGCGCATCTTGCAATGCAAGCCCGGGGCCAAAAATATCCTCAAGGTATGCTACCCCAAACAACGGCGAAATGGCTGCGCGTGCGGAACGCAATAGCAAATCTTTCCACGCAACACCTTTCCAGCCACCCGAATCGAATCCCAAACCTTGACCGCACGAGCATAGTGGGTTGTCCCCAATATCACCTGTGCGGGGGGCGCCACCGGGTGACTTATACTCGCAGTTTGGCCCGTGTGACCAGGTTCGGCAGCGCTCGACGCACGCGGCCATCAACCGCTTCCATACGTCAACATCATGAACGGAGGTTTGTATTTCATAGATTGGGGTTTCGGAGCCTATGAGTTTTTCGATTTCAGGAGACCAAGCAACGACCGCAGTATCAAGAACGACCGTGGCTGCGCTAAGATCCAGCCGAAGCCCACCAACGCATATAGCCATATAAATCCCGTGAGATGATTCGCAGAGTGCAAAAACTGTTTGTTTTGGCTGTCGAAGACCAGCATATACTTGGATGATGGTGGTAATGGCCTCTTTGATGCTGACCAGTACATCTGACGAACGGCGCTTCACCGGGTTGGTACAGTGCCGCACGAATCGCTCCCTGTCCGACATTTGGGAGAGAACGTGCTCCTGGAGCCACTTAAACCTTTCGGGATTGCGAAGAACGTCGCATAGATCCAGCTTGGGCATATGGTCAAGATGAGCATGATGAAGATTCCAGGGGCTATAGTTGGCGTGCCGGAGCAGTGGGAAGTGGTCGGTTGGATATCCCCCGCTTTGGAGGGCTTTGAGGGGCGGCGTAGTGAGCTGTAGAGGACTCAATATACTGAATCAATATGATAAATATTAGAAATCGCTTACATGGATTTGGTGCGCTTTATGATCAATGCGACTCTTAACTTGAGCGCCGTAAATTGGGTACGGAAACCTGACGATACGCTCTATTTCTCCAACCGAAACGCGCAGAGTACACGGCCCGATTTGTTTACTCGTCACTTCGGCCTCTGTCATCAACGCAGCTTGCTCCGCTTCAGACTCAAGCTCGATCCGCGTCTCTATCAGATAACAGGGTCCCTGGAGCCGGTCATCGAGTATTGTAATTTTATGCCAAATGCTAGTTTTCGGGTCTACGGGAGGCGGAGTAGGATATGTGGGTGATTTCTGAGTCCCGGATAGTCCCATGGGTCGTTCGCGAAGCACCAAAACATGTTCTCGATCACCAATTGTGGTGGCATACAAGTTAAGTTCTTCATCGAGCTTGCGACAATAGTTAATAGCGGTTAGTGGGGTGTACTTGAGAGCAAACGAGAGCCTGAGATCAGGATGAACGAGCGATTGCGAGTCCACCCAAAACGATACAACCAGATTTGACCGGCCTCGAACACCATCTGGGTCCTCCTCAATAGCAAAGCGGTCACGTGGTTCATTCAGTGGTACACACGTTCCCCAAGCGGCATGAATGCAAGAGAAGATCGAGAGCTGATCGTCTTCTGAAACATCTCGAATGGTACAAATTAGCCGGGGGCTAACCTCCTCTCTATCCTGGCAGAGAAGATCCAATGCCTCTCTTGGGACGGTAAGGACTACGCAGACCTGTTGTGGAACGTTGGACCAGCCTTGGAACACACCACTAGGAGGCGCAGGCGCTTGAGGCGCCGCTTCAGAGTCAGAAAAGAGATTACGGAACCGGCACTGCAGCTTCATCTCTTCGGCATTTAACGCAGCTTGTGGGTATTTCTTGGCCACCTCGAGTGCAAAAAATGTGACGAGGGGTTGCAGACTGGCAGGGGTTCGCGAAACGTCGTCTAGAATTAGAGATATCTTGGGTTGCAAGTGCACTACAAGGTCGACGGTTGTCTCACAGGTGTAATGGGCTGAGCTAGTCCATTGCAACTTTCTATGGTCCCACCCGAGGATTTTTTCCAATGGTAGCACGTCGCAAAGGGTCATATGTTGCTGTAGGTTGAACATCGTTTTGAGAAGGTCGACCCCACCGAGGCAGACGTTTGGTTTTGGTTCGTTGAACGCACTCTTATCTCCGCTGGTCGGGTCCACCCAAGCAATACGCTCAGTGAACCCATCATACTGGTTCTCTGGCCGGAGCTCGTGTGCATTTGATCGGCTTGTAAACAGAGAAACATAAGGGCGAGGGACTAGTCCGAGTAGTATTCCAATTTTAGGTACGTCGCTGCAGAGTTCATGCAGAAACAATTTGGATGTAAAACGCGTCTCAAACCTCAGATCCGTATATACCACGGCTTGGGACTCTGGCTGTTTCTTCAGAAGCGGTTGGGTGGCTAGAAGTATGTTGACTATTCCCAGAGTATTCGCTAACGTCGAGGCATCGATGACATCGAAAAAGACAGGCGCCTGGAGTCCTGGAGCCTTGTGCCCAGTCAAGTCGATGGGAGCCGCACGCCAGGGCGCAGTAAACAGCTCAGTTTTGGGGTTCCCTGTTTTGGTAAACATATTCAGCGCCTTGCAAAGAGCTAGTGCGTCGCCGACGAAGAACCGAAGGGTCAATGCGCCCGCCTTCCTAGAGGCTTCTAAAGCTAAACAAGATGCCTTGAACTGCTGTTTCGCCTTTGCCATCGCCGATGTCACGTTTGAACCGACTGGGTCAAGCTCGATAGGGACGAAAGCTGGGGCGAAATGGAAACTGTGGGGGAAAGTGATGCTTGGGACGCCATTGAAAGTCTCGCCATACGCCCGAGAGTAGCAGAAGGTGGAGTTAAGATGTGTAGCTTTTTTGATCTCCTTGCTTGTGGTGGCAGTTGTCCCATTCTTCCAGTATTGTCCATAGTGATTCGATATAGACCGCCAGGAATCTGTACGGACGACTGTAGCAGATCTGCTTGCGTTATAGTATCCGTTACCATTCAGCCAATTTAGCAGTGAAGAGGTTCTCGAAATTTGCTCGTTTTCAAGTTTGTCTAATTGAAGAGACGAGATATTCGGGAAATCAGCATAAAAGATCCAGAATCGACGAAGCTCTGAGAGCGAGCTGCTGTCCACGAGCTTGATAAAACCGCCGTACTTGGACAAGCTCCAGGTCTCGCATGTTTCAGACATTGCAGCCAGTTCGCCAGCATGAGCAGCGAGAACCCCGGCAACATGAGTGCTAATTCTGAAATGATAAAAAACCTCCCACACAACGGTCGAGGGGATGCCGGCTTCTAGCATGGTGAAAACGATAATATTGCGAGCTAGATCAGAAAGCACGCCCATGAGCTATTACGTCACTTATAGAGGCTGGTGAGAGTTTACCTAACACAGCTGGCTCGATGTCGCAACAGGTGATGTCGAGCTTCCTTGGGCCTATGTGAGATCGATTTCAGCAATCACATGTGGAGTAGTCACAATTATACGAACCAGGAGGCACACTAACACCAGTGGAAATGGTGTATAGAATCTGATAGGGGTCATCGCACCCTAGCAGCAAAATATCGGCCGACTGCTCGGGACAGAGATCTTCGGTCAAATTGGTGGCAGTAGTGGAGCCCAAAGGACAAAATTTTGGCACAGACGGCCAGGTCAGTGGGTGCAACATGGCAAATTATGTTCAATGATCTTGGGTTAGACGGAATCTTTCTCAGGACCACTGTAGTGAGAGTCACGTATGGACTCTGGTATCGTCTACGTTCGACTTGTTTCAGTGTGTTTTTTGCTTTATGAAATGTTAGAGTAGGGCCGGTGGATCGAGGACAACAGTAAATTGGGCAGCTTAGGGCAAGCCCTCCACGTGACTTTGTGCGTGCTTGTAGTTTCGACAGGACGGACATGCGCTGCACTACCATTGAAGAGACCAACTTTATGCATGATCGGGGGTCACGCCGTGCTGTAATGCTAACACTCAGCATAACAGCATCGCTTAATGACGATACTTAGCACCCTTATTTAATTGTTTGTGCTCCTCCCCTCCGCGCCGCCGGTATTGGTAGAGATAGGGAGCAGACCGCACCGTTGAACCTCGGCTGAGTGACGCCGAGACCCAGTTTTTGTATTCAAGACGGTAATCAATAATCCAGGGCCGTGTGTATCCCACCTTCAAATGCTGGTACGACCAGACTGCTGATGAGGTTATCATCGTAGTGCTAGTAAATACTCCCAAATTCAGCCAAAGCCGGAGGGTTGGTTGTGAACTTGTGCTTGCGCATGCTGACATAACCACGGCGCGAACCTTGTCATCAACCTAAATTTATCTCCACCACACTAGCTAGATTATGAATTTAGTGTTCACTAGTCTGAGATAACCTCGCTCGACTGTTATTAAATCTCAAAGCTCCCCTCCGTTCACTATGGAGGCTTTCACCCAATGGAAAAACGCCCAGCTGCACCTGGAAAAGGCCGTGCAAGCGTTTTTTGACGCATCTATCAGCCTGCGTGCCGCAGTATCCCAGCATTTCGTCGCCCCAAGCCGACATTCGACATTCGAGGACTTGATCGTCAAAATACAATCGCAGACGGCCCTAAGCGACTCTATCGAGACACAACTGGCTGCATCTCGTGCCGTCATCTACAGTACTAGGAATATGTCACCCACATTCGTGCCAATCAGCATCCTTCCCCCAGAGCTTTTTAGTCGTATTTTTATCTTTGCAATTGCGTCGACCTCTCCTGATATATCATGTGATGAACCAGACCCTCTCCTTGCCATCTCAGCTGTTTGTACTCGATGGCGCCAACTTGCCATTGGAACCCGCTCGCTCTGGTCCCACATTGAACTCCTCGGGCCCCCAACAGAAATCGATTGGCTTTGGCTTGAAAGATCTCAGGGCAGTCCACTACATCTCTATATCGACTTCGGGTATTGCAATGATCAGGACTTTATGACCGATCTGTGTCTCAAGTTGCAGCCTCACTTAGCTTACCTATCTTCTTTGGCTCTTCGTGAAACCACCAAAGAGATTTTCGATCAATTTATTTCATTGTGTTCTCGCTGTGGAGCTTCAGGCTCTCTTAAGTCCCTTGTGGTAGTTTCCTATGAAGGGGATAATGAACGTCCGGCCCATCAGAGATGGCCGACAACATACCTCCAAGGGTTGGTGGATTTGCAGCTATCAAGCCTATCCCCATCCATGAGTCCAAGCTTCCAAGAACTTTCTGCGATACTCTCCGGAAGCCCAGCTCTAGTTACGCTAAGACTTCGACATATGACAATACTTCCCGGCCAGGCTCTCGCGGTCGCTTTGTCCAAGCTACAGCTATTGGACTTATATAATCTTGATCATACGAGCTTACTTGTACTGCTGAGTGCGCTATCTCCTGGCAGGGCTGAACTTGACTTCAGATTCTCGTTACATCGGCTCACTAATCGTGATGTTACCGAGGTCATTTTGCCGTTCTGCAGGCGCTCGAACATAGTTTCTCTCTTTCTTTCAGATTATGACAAGGGCTTTGATGTCCGGGTCAGTTCGATGCTTCAATGTGTACCCTTCATACGGGTGCTATTTTTGGATAACGAGCACGATGACTTTCATGTTACGAACTTGACGAACACAAACTCTGGCAAAACCATTGCTCGGTGCCCAGAGCTGCACACTCTATGCTTGATCGTCAACAGCAGTTTCAAAAAGGATGCTGGGCATCAAGTAGAAAAGATTGTGGAGGTTTATTCTCTACATACAATTGTGTTGGTGGCGTTCGATTTTGAGCGACGTCATCCAGTTCTCTGGGATTACCTCACTAGAAAAGTGCAATCTGTCATAGTTGACGACGGAATGCTTGACGGTGAATATGAGGAGTGGGATTTGCGTTTCCGCAAACTGATTGAGGCGAGCAATTCGCCTCAACAAGAACGTGGATGATACTGTTTATGTACTGAATTTAATACTTTTGGGCACCGATTGCTTGTTATTCTATTAAAACCCAAAGGCTAACACTACAGAACATAAGCGGTATGAAGTAAGAGTACGGAGAATTAGTATGAAGCAGACTTCGTAACATACTATAAAACCTATTAGTAGTCACTCGCGAATGCAAATCAGAAACTGGTAGGACGTAGCTGTCGGCCGGTTGTCTGAACAATTCATCTCAAAAAGGAACCATATAAAAATCAAATTTGGTACGTTTATTCACCCCCTTTTTAGTACAATTCATATAGACCTCCGTTTCATGCGGACTTTCCGTGTGTCTCGTGCGTGTAGAGGCGCGGGGTACTGCTCGTCAGTGCGCGTATAGTGCGAAGCAACCCTACTAGCTTAGATGTCTTTCATGGATAAATTGACTACCCGTTCAGTTCCTGCCTTTAATTTTGGGTCCTTAAGCAGTTCCGGTATACATATGGAAGTGTACAAAGTAAACAAGACTTCTGTGCTGGATATATACACGATGGGAGGGGAAAATCCACATGGTTCATCACCCCCAATCGTTTGGTTCAATTCTAACCTGAACCCGTTTACCGTATATCTCACCAACAAGTTATTGAATGCCTCGGTTTTTTTGTCAACTCATCGCACTATATCACTTTATAGTATGCGCACACAAAGGCAGGCGTCGCGGAAGCACGATGGTTGGATATCGCTCGCTTTGAAATCCGTTCCGCCTCGGGATCAGACACGATATCAAATGTTATTGCGGTATAGAATTAAGCTAATCCAGCATTTGAGAAGATAGGCGTCTGGCCTCCTAAGTTATCCGGAGGCTTACAAATGTACTTATGTTCCGCCTGCCAATGCTCCAGTCGACAGTCCTGCGAGCAGTACCGCGCCTTCATACACCGCGAGCATTCTATCAAATCTTCGGTCATTTCCCCACATTCCCAACACTCGTCTTCAGGTTCGTCCCACGAGATTGGTTGTGGCTCATTTTGCAGTTTGAGCC
>WSTH01000336.1:0-27821 GCA_019616345.1 Ceratobasidium sp. 395
AGATTTAGGCCTTGAAACTGTCAATTACCCATCACCTAAGCGAATCACTAAACTTACCGCGGTTTCGATTTTAGTCGAGTCGGTGCTTGGGAACCAAACGAACAGCCCCGAACAGTTTACAGTCAGATCTCTATAAGTGCATGCGCTAAAATAAACAAAAATTCGAATAATGTTTTGATTGGAGTTTCACAGATGCGCACACAAAAATTATCATGAGAAATGGACAATCGGAGGACGAGTTCTAGCACTCTAATTTCAGGAATGTTGGGCACTTTGCAGCCATTGCTCTGCGCACGTATATCCGTTCGAGTCGCAATGTCGAGGCACAGGTGCCTATACATACTGCGTACCGCCAAAGTTGGCGCACAAAAAGTCGACCCCAGACCACTTTGTAGTTGGTCTGGGGTCAAAACTTAATAGAAAATATGGGGGAAAAGGGGCTGAAGACTCGAACAGAGTAGCTCCGGGTGCATAGACCACTTACCTGGCGCTATGGTGAATCTATGCGTTGCAGCCAAGGCTAAGCCCTGGATGTCCAATTTCGCAGCCATCAGTGGTGGTAATTTTGATCTTGAAGCAGAGGTATATGCGTGGGACTCATCGTTAGGACATACGTAGGAGACTACCTGAAGAACTAAATGTGTGTGAACAGTTTACTAGGTGTCAAGGTCTTGAAGCGTCATCATACAGTAAGTTACGTATTAGGGAAAGATCAAATGACGCGGTCACGTCACAACGCGTCTCGACGCGATCACGAGACCATCTCAAGGTCATCTCGGCTTGGGCCGTGCACAGGATGCCACTGATGTATTTTACCTCTCTCTTGTACCACTCTGTTATTTTTGAACACGATACACATGGCACCTAGGCTAACCTCTATTTATGCTGGATATTTCGTTGTAAGTTCTATTCTTTTCATCAGGCACCCCTTCTCTTAGTTCACCAGTATGTATCCAGTCGAAAGAGGAACTAGTTCAATGGTCAAAACGTGAAGCAGAAGTCAACCCCGCCTACAAGCGATGCCTTAGACAAGAAGCAGGGTTTTTTGGCTTCGCTATCGACGCGTATCTCAGCAAGAACAAGCTCGGTGACCTAGTCAAGCGGCAATACATGCCAATGCCCGAGGTGAGTGGCCTTTCGATTTCACCTACGGCTTAATCTTATACACGCATCGTTATTCTTACAGCACGGGGGCTGCGGGCGCCAGTGTTCGAACTGGAACACGGTCTTCTGTAGACGTCATGCGGAGGCCAATAGCCTGGCCAACTGCAAGCCCGCAGTTTGGAAGCGATTTGAGCCGAAACATGCCGACCTTGAGGTCAAACAGAAGCTCAAAGAAACTCTTCATATCGAACTCTCGGACTGGACGACAATCGTGTGGGGTCCTACAGCGATGGTGTACAATGTGACGCCCGAAGAGTTCGAAGACAGCAAAGCCAAGATCATAGAGCAGATAGAGCGTGGCCCACCAGGACCGTGCGGCGGAGATCCTCCGCCTCTACCATGACGCTAGTTAGGCTGACAGCTGATTGGTCTTTGTACAATGAGATTAGACACAGATTTTGGTCTTGAAACCAGCTTGAAACTGTCGATCGCCCATACTAAAATCTCATAAGCGAATCACTAAACTTAAAGACTCATTACTAACACAATTACCATCCCACGCATAAAGCGCAATCTAATAATCACAAGAAACACGACTGAGCAAAAGAGAGAGGGCATACCAACGCATAAATTATTATCAAGAAACGAAAAAAGAGACCGATCGAGATCGAGCATGCGACAAAAAAAAGGACAACAAATAAAGAAACAAAAACACAACAAGAAATTCAATAAACACAATAGAAAGAAATGCCTATATGTATATAAGAATGAACAAGAATTGAATCGATGAAGAAATAGTGTATTGGTGAGGGTGGGTATCAGAGCGCAAGATGAACCGAGACCAGGGCCATGCATAATGAAACTACAAAAAAGTCGAAAAAAAGAACAAACAAAACAAACACCTCGAACGTAGACCCCCATGCTTAGGTAAACATGGCCTCGTTTTCGCGCATAGTATCGCCCGACTGACGACTGCTCAGATCGAGGAAACTCTGCGTATGTTGCATACCCGGACGCTCCCAGACCACCTCACCCCCCTCGTCGCCCCCCGCCTCATCCTCATCTTCCTCACCGCTCTCCTCTTCTACCTCGATCTCCAAGAAACTCATCGGGATCACCCGTTCACGTCGAACCGTGCTCTGGCTCTCGCACGATTCGCGCGACGACCGATGTTTCAGACCTACTCCACCCATCCTGGGCGTATCTGATCCACGCGGGGTCGGCGCAGACTGGGTTGAGATAAACGATACGATCGGCTGCATCCCGACTCGACCGCGCGGAGGCGGAGGTAGGCCGTTTCCGGGCGCGGGTACGGCCGGTGAACGAGGCGGCGGAGGCGGACCGGGTAAAGACGGTTGAGTGAGGGTCGAGATACTCTGAACGAATCGACGGGGTTGTTCGACGGCGCGTGAAGACGAAAGGACGGGCAACGACGTGTTGTGGACCCGTCTGGGCGGAAGGAGCGACCGCATCGGAATCGAATCGGTAGAATGGATCGACAGCATCGAGCGATGCGACCCAGACGTATCCGTCGTCGCCGTCGTAGTCGTATTACTCCGTTGCCTCGTCGGCTCCAACCGAGGACTCCGCAACCCAGGTTCAGCCGGCGCAGGAGCAGCGGGCGCAGGCGCAGGCACGAGCGCCTCCTTCAAATGATCGTTCAACTTGGCCGGCGACAAGATATACTTCGACTTGAACTCGTGTCGGGCCAGCGGGGACATGGGCGGGCTGGCCACAGCAGCAGCAAGCGCCGCACGCGGGTAAAACACGTCGTCGGTCCCGACCGCCGTCGAGGACGAAGACGGACCGGGATCCTCCTTGCTCATCCTGCCCGCCTTGAGACTCAACACCGAGCGCGTGTCGTCCTCGGCAAGCGTGTACGACGTCGACTTGCCATGCGAAGTATGTGGCCGATGGAAGAACCGGTTCCGCTTTCCAGGCGTAGGCGTACTAGTCGTACCCGCCGCGCCACCCGAGTTCCCACTTGCACTTGCACTCACAACCGTACTCGACCCCGACGCAGAGGCAGAGGCAGACCCCATCCCAGGCAACCCCGTCGCAGCTCCAATGCCAGGCAACGACGAAAGATGAAACGACCGTTGTCGTTTAAGCGCCTTGGCCGCCTCATGGACCGACGCCGACGACGTACTCGATACCCTCGCCCGCTCACACGGCCGCCCCACAAACGACGCACAACACCGCGCATGTTTCCCGCTCGGCGCACGCTCCGCACAACATTTCCATCCGCCCGTATTCGGACCCTCGGCCAACGAACGCGTTCCGCAACATTTTTGCGCGTTGCCTGAACCGCACCGCCACGCGATCGAGGTTGAAGTCGAAGTTGTCTTTTCGGTACGCGGCAAGAGCGAACCCGAACCCGATCCGTTGAGTTTGGACTTGGCCTTGCCAGACGCCCGGGGCCGCTTCTCGTCGAAATCGAGCTCCGAGTCGGAATACGATCCGCTCCGGACGTGGCGCGAAAACTCGACGCGAGAGCTGATCGTACCCGGGACGACCTCGGGCACAAGCGAACTGCACGAACTGGTGAGCGAGCTGGTCGACATGGATGATAGCCGAGTGAGCGGGGACGGCGAAGATGGGGGTGCGCTCGCCGGAGGCGTCGGGAACCGTTCTTCGATCGAACTCAGCGGCGGATTGTTATGAGGTGGCGAGGTGAACTCCACTAGAACAATAACAAAAGAAAATCACGTTGAGAAAAAAAAAAAAAAAAACTCCAACTCCGATTATAAAAATTGCTCGACTCACCCGTTCGCTCAGCCTCTTCTTCCACAACCGTACGCGCAACCACCGCGTCCATGGCTTCCTCCTCTTCCAGACCCATCCTCGCCAGTTCACCCAATACAGCCGTAGGGATAACATGCACCCCAGACGGGTACACAACATCCCTCCGCGTCGGACGTCGGACGCTTCCGGCCAACCACGGAAAACTCGTCGGCGAAGGCGGCGGTCGTCGTCCAAACTTGGCGTTTTGCGGAGTGGAGCCAACACCAAGCAGTTGACCGTCTTCTGTCGGCCAGGCCAACCACTGAGCGACGTCGTCGACCACTTGCCCCTGCTCGTCCGTAAGCTCTTCCACGCTCGCGCTATCCGTGTCCGTAATCTGCGGCGCAAATACATAATGGTCGAAATCCTGGGACGCCTCTTCGGATACACGGGGCGGAGGAGAAGTCGCGCGCGGAATTGGGACGCGAGCACCCTGTTTGGAAGGCGACGGGGATGTGGTCGGAGTTGTGTCGCGTGTCCGAGGACGAGAAGAAGAAGAGGCCGTGTGGGGTACAGACGCAGACGAAGCGTTCGGAGTTGAGGTTGTCGACGCGTTTGGTGTAGTCACAGACGATGCGGCGGGAGAGTTGCCGTTTGAAGTCGAGGGCGAGACATTGAGTCCGCTGGTGGAGGTATTATTCGACCCGTCCGTCGCCGCCCGTCTTGGGGCAGGATACAACGACGAGCCGCGCACAGGCGGCACGATCGTATTCGACGTCCGAAGCGAGTTGGTCGACGCCCTGTTTGTCCAACATCCAGGATCAATCCGAGAAAGAGCGTGCAAGTCGGGTCCAGTGAAGCACATCGACGTGAACATGAGCCCAACATCAAACCCAAACGACAAGCATCCAACATCGCCCAGTAAACAATATCATCCAACATCGCCCAGCAAACAACCCCACGAATCCACGCCAATCAAATCGCCATCCAAAGACCCGCCAATCGTCCAGAACCAGGTCCACCAAACCACGAAAATCCGACCACGCCCGAACAAGCACCCAATTTGCGGTCCGGCGATAAAAACAAGGTTTAATTCGATCAAGTTGATGATTCACGAGGCGTCGGGAGTTGAGATAAAGAGGAAAAGGTGGAAGAAAAAAGGACGTCAGTATAAAGTCGATCAACTCTCAAAACTCAAAATCGTTGTATCCGACCGAAAACAGAACTCGAGGCATACGAGGTCCAATTCCACCCACTCTCGCGAAAAAAAAGCGATTGCGCAACCGCCAGGCGAATATACATCCTGACAAGCAGTACGGCAGACCCAACCCTCGCGTGAAAAGCCTCCACTCTCCTCTCACCACCCCAAAAAGACAAAAAGACATAAAATAAAACCAGAACGCACCGTTCTCTCAGTTCACTCCTCGACGGCCTCTTTGGTGGCACCCTTCCACTTCCAGTTGCTCCACCCACACTATTCCCGCTCGTCGAAAGCTGACCGGCGCTATTCTTCCTCGACCCAGCTTCCCCGCCCAGCTCAGCCACAATCCCGCTCGCCAACGCCGTCATGTTGCCCATTCCCATCTCGGCCGTTCCTGCGCTCATCCCACCGCGTACTATTAATGCCTCCCTCGTTCGAACGGATGGACTTGGTGTGTCCCGAATGATTGGACCGGGTAATACACCCTCGCGGACGGAAGATAATGTACTTGCAACAGATACCACATCCCGCCTGTACACCTCACTCTCGTCTCCTTCGGACGCGGACAGTTCGTCTCCCATCCGATAGACCGACGCACCCATGATGGATTCAGAGTCTTGCAGAGCCGAGGCGTGCATGTGCATCTGTTGAGCTGATATAGGAAAGGTGGAATCTACCCGGAGCGACGGAGACCTCTGTTGTCGAAGCGGCGGAGAGCCGGATATGGAGGATGGTTGGGACGTTGGAGTGAGAGGAAGATTTTGAGTAGGTGGTGTGCGTTGGAGGGGAGGGGTAAGAGGAAGAGCGTGCGTCGGAGGTGTAGGCTGAGGCGTCAAAGTCCGTGGCGATCGCGAACCACTTGTAGGCTGTAACCCCAAGCCAGGCGCCGTACCAGGACGCGGCTGAGCCGAATGGGACCTTTGCGGATGCGGCCTCGGCACGCCCGATCCACTACTCGAACTAGAACTAGACCCGGCAGCAACGGCAGACACCGACCGTCGGGGCAACACGACTGGGGAAGACAAATACCCCATCGTCATCGACTCGGGCGGAGACGGAAACGCAGACATGGGCGACAGACTAAGCGGCGAGACCGAGCCCGACCCATCCTCCAATCCGAGACCTCCACCGGGCCCTGACCCGGCCGAGACCGCCAACTTGCGCTCTCGCTCTTTTTTTCTCGGTTTTTCGGTCTCGCCAGTGCCGGATTTGGAGACCCAGACGGGCGCACGCGCAAACGGATCTTCGCCCACGACCATGCTCATGCTTTGAAAACTCTGTTTAGCCTCGGACCCGCTTGAAGGCGTAGTCGGCTCCCAGACGGAGACCTGGTCGATCGGCTCGGCGCTCGAGGTGGTTGCGCCCCAGCTCGAGCCCGATTCGGTGCTGACGACCGTCTGGCGGTTAGGACTGGACCGCGGGATGCGCGAATGGATAGACGAAGACCCGACGCTCGATTTAGGGACTCTTCGCGCAGGAGCGGCGCTTGCGGCTGCCATCGGGGCCGCGCCTGCACCCGAGGCGAAAAACGTTGCGGTCTGGATGAGCGAGGGGGACGCAGTCGTCGGCGAAGGTCTGCTCGACTCGGGTGTACTGCTCGTCCCGGCGCTCCGGAGCCGTTCTCTGGATTTGCTCTTGCTCAGGCTGGACCCGCCGAGGCCGAGTGCGTTGGCGATAACGGTCAGTCGACTCCCATCGGGCCCGGCGTTGGACGCGGTGCGCGACCGGACCGGGGGTTGGTTCGACGAGGAGGGGTCAAACGAGCGCGCGGTGCGGATGGCATTGCGAGGTGGGTTGGCCGTATCGGACGCAGACGCGCGTCGAGGCCACCAGCTCGAGTTCATGTGTTCTGCTCAAAGATGTTAGCAACTTCATAAATAGCATTGAAAAAATGAAAAACGCAGAAAAAAAAAGTAATAAGATACGATACGACGTACCGGGTGCGCGCTACAGCAACCCGCCAACGCTCATCCAACAGAGCGAAATGAATAAAAACCCGCGCACGACGACGGCGACGGAGAGGGTAGAGTGGTGGTCAGGTTCGCTCGAAGCCGGGCCAGATGTGGTTTGCTTCCGCCCGTCAGTGAAATTAGCACGAGGGAGGAATCCCTTAGCGGCCTATCAGCTTCTAGGCGCACTCGTCCCTGGGCGCACACTGTTGACGCGATCCCTATACATTCCCCATCGGGCCAAGCACCTCCTATCCGGTTGTTTCATCTCGGCCTTCCCGAAATCGAATCCTTATCTCAAGTGCTCATCTTTTTTTTTTACCTTGCTCTAGACTAGATAGAATTTTCTATGACACGCAATCTCGATAGGATATAATGAAATGCACAACGTGAGCTCTGCAGCAACGGGCGCATATGAATCAGACCGTAACCGGCTCAACACGTTTCCCGGTCCCCGGACGCCTCTCGGCTAGCTCTTACGCGCTCCACTGTGCACCACACGCACCGCTCACCTTCCAACCTCGCGTCCTCTCGCCAACCCACACAACCCGCCCACACCCTACCAGGCGCGTTTGATCGACCTTTGCAGGGGGAAGAGGGGGGAACTAACCCGGATCACATTTCATAACAACCATCAACGGCGACTAATTACAAACCTTACCCTCTTTTTTTTTTTATCCCCGACAAACTTTTTTATGTCTTGTGCTTATTATAAGTGCGCCACCACGTTCCACCCCCGCACACCCATCTATCCATGCTGACCTGTCGATCAGGCCGCGTTCGTGTGATTCTTTCGCTTGGTTTATAGGGTGATAGAGTGTGGTAACCCCGCGGCGCTTCTCGAGTTACCATGCATCTTTCATCAGGTCCGTCGTACCTTTCAAAAGCCAAAGCAGCCATATGCATACGAGACGCAAACTCTGCTCCGTTTCAACGCATCGGAGCGCTCGTCCATACCTTGCCGTCGAACCCAACCCAACGTCTGAATCTGAATGGACTTTTGACTCTATACGATCGCTTAACCCCTAAGCCAGCCTAGATGATCGCGCATCTAAGCAAGGCAAATTCCTATCCTACAACATCCTTCTCCAAGAACGCAGAAAAGTCCGTCCACTTAGCCTAAACCGCCTACACTCATCATTTCTAAGCCACACATCTCTTTGAATTCATACATACATACACTCATCATCGGCCGTTCCTGTTCATTCAGACCTTCTGTCTCCAAGGTTCATAACCGTCCAGCGTCGGCCGTGAACAACCCATATCTTCCCTAGACCACTTACTTACATACCACCTTCATATTCCCTCACCCTGAACAAACACTCGCACCTCAATCAACCGGCGTTCCTGTTCCTCGCCCCTAATCACCGCCGACCCGTACATAGCACAAACATCCGATGACGAACACCGGCGGCCGGTCTAGCATCGTGAAGTACCGACCCCGGAAGAATCCCCCAACATCGCGAATCACAGCTACCTAGCCTACGCAACCTACCGACCACTCTTCTATGCATACCATCCAGGGGGAACCTACACGTACCACGCAGAGTTCATACTACCAGCACAACTAATAAACCAACCACCAACCACGATCATCCAACCTAGGATCTAAAAAACATCCCTTGTCCCCTAAGGATCGTCACCAAGGTAATTCTCGCACATCAGGTCTGATGGATGAGCAGCACGCGGGGAGAAGGAGGGGGATCTACCCAACTGACTTCGGGATGTGTTTACACTTTGATGGAATGTGTATATGTGTGTACGATGTGGATGCGTGGGTTTGCGAAGAAGAATACGTGGAAGTCGGTTATATGGAGATGAAAATTAGGCGGGTTGTGTTTACTTCTCATTTGGCCCGACGCGCTCACGTGATCGCTCGATGATGGACGCGTCGTGGTACCTCATGCGTGTATTGTACCCATAGGATTTTGGATCGATATCGCGTTTCGCTCTGAGTTGTGCTCACCACACACTCCCGTCCATCAACCTCAATCCCGACGCGTCTCCAAGGACACACGTGACCTGCCGCCGTATCCGGACACAATTACATCCGCCACACAGTTAAATCATCTCCCGCCGCCTCTTCTTCGTTCTCAACCCGAACCACGACCACGACCACGACTATGCCTACAGCTTCGTTCCGCGCCGAGTCTCCCGTCGACGACATGGACGAGGTACGTTTTTCTACGAATGATGTTGGGGGAACGAGGGTGGCTGACGATCGGGTGGCGCGGTTAGGACGAGTTCGTGTGGGACATGATCGAGGAGCTTCAAGCGCATGTACGACTCCTGCTAGGACTCCCTTTCGTCCCATGGCTAATTTCTTCTCTCAGGGTATCAACGCGCAAGATATTACCAAGCTCAAGGCTAGTTCCTCGTCTTCCTTCCATTCTTGATCACGCCGCTGACGTATCACAACGCCAACAGAAAGAGGGAATATGCACCGTATCAGGCGTACGCATGACCTCTCGCCGTAACCTTCTCAAAATCAAGGTCATTTATTCCAATTTATACGCATACATTCATCTCACTCGCCTTGTTTTGGTTTAGGGCATGTCCGAAGCCAAGGTCGAGAAGATCAAGGAAGCGTCGCAAAAGATACTCGTACGTTTTGCAATATTGCTATGTATGCTCGCTCATTCATTTGACTGATGATTTTCGTGCGGTAGGGATCATCATTTCAAACCGGCGTTCAAGTCTCCGACAAGCGCAAGCGGGTTTTGCAGATTAGTTCAGGGAGTAAATCTGTCGACGGAATGTTGGGAGGTGGATTTATGAGTCAAAGTATCTCAGAAGGTTTGCTTGTTCCCTTCCTTGATTTCTATCATAACTGATCCGGTGTAGTCTATGGCGAGTTCCGGTACGATATCCACGCGCATACATTGTTTCCCCTGGCTGATCGATCGAGTTGACCCGCGATCGTAGAACCGGAAAAACTCAACTAGCGCATACACTCTCCGTTATCGCCCAGCTCCCGCCCGAGATGGGTGGCGCGTCCGGAAAAGTGACATACATCGACACAGAAGGTACGTTCCCCGCTTGGCATTTGTCTTCAATTTATCCGATTTGACATGGTGTGCATCAGGCACGTTCCGACCCGACCGTATTCGCGCGATTGCAGATCGATTCGGGGTCGATCCGGAGCAGACGCTGGAGAATATCACGTATGCGCGTGCATACAATAGTGAACATCAAGTACGTCCGCCGCTCCGGTTGATATTGTGCTCTTGGCTGATCTGCGGTACCTGAATAGATGGAACTTATTCAAGAAGCTGGAATCCGGTTTGCTGAGGAGAAGAATTTCAGACTTCTGGTGGTTTGATACTTATGCGGAGTCAAATGGAGCCCGCTCTAACGCGAATGTCTGTGGTAGATCGTGGATAGTATTATGGCTTTATTCCGAACGGATTATTCAGGACGCGGTGAATTGAGTGAGCGGCAGCAAAAGGTACGTCTAATAGTTAACCACGCTTCGTTCTTACTGAGATGGCATATGCTCGCTTAGCTCGCTCAAATGTTGGCGAAGCTCTCCAAGTTGTCCGAAGAGTTCAACGTTGGCCTTGATTCACTTCCCTGTTTCTCAAGCATATACTAATAAGCTTCTGTCTTCTACCAGGTGGTTGTCTTGCTTACAAACCAAGTACAAGGTCAGTCTTCTACCTTTGTCATTCGCCCATTCCCAAACTAACCTAAATTCGCCCAAATTAGCTGATCCTGGTGCGACTATGGCCTTCGCTCCAACCGTGAAGCCCATTGGCGGGCATGTTCTCTCGCATGCCTCGGCCACTCGTATCATGCTACGCAAAGGTGATTTTCTTAACCATCACGTTGTTTTAGTTTGGTATTTATGCGCGCATCTATCCAGGACGCGGAGAAGAGCGTGTCGCCAAGCTTGTAGACAGTCCGGATCGGCCAGAAAGCGAAGGAAGTTATAAGCTTGACGAAGGAGGGTGGGCAGATGTGTGAGGACAAGATGTAAATTATGGACTTTTCAAATTCCGGATTCATGTCATGTAGTTACGTTGTTGTCGTCTGATGTACGTCAGTGTTGTCGTGTATCCTTCTCCTAGACTGATGTGTTTTTATTGCCGAAACTTCCATTCGATGTAACGCTAGACTTGTATTGCTGAATTATTTCTTTTCTGCCGGGTAATTGTATGGTGTACCATTTGATCAAAACGTAACGTTCAATTGAAGATCGTTCACACAGATATTTACAGCCAAACAGAGGCACCTTGGGCTAGAGCAAAATCCTAAGGACCGCTCAGAACTTGCAGCTGGTGGAATGAACGAAGTTAGGCCAGATCTTCGACGTGTTATGCAAGACCGATACTTACTAGGAGTTAGCAGTGTTGCTAGTGAGCTTCTTCGGCTCGTCGCCGCTGCTGTTGCCCTGGTAGGTGTCGCACATGCTCTTGACCGAGGTAAGCTTGAGCGTGCTGGTGCTGATGGTGGCGGTGTCGCCGTAGTTGGAGTTGATGCCAGCCAGAACGGAGCCGCTCGAGCCGATGATGTTTGAGATGGTCACCGCACGCTTGTACTGACTACATGTGGGGGTGGATGAGCAAAATTAGCCAGCTTGGAGTCAGAGTTCGATGCTTACGTGGAGCAGTTTCCGCACGAGCGGTACAGCTTGCCGAAAGTCTGCACGCAGTACGAGTCGATCTTGACCGTTCCTCCACCGTTGTGCTGCATGACATTGTCGCTCGCAGCCTTCGCGCCTCCACCGACGATGTTGGACGTGCCGGACGACTGCTTGATGGTGATGGCGCCCTCGCATACATGCTCAAACCAGATGTTTCCACCTGTATGATCGTTTATGTCAATGGTTTCAAGCGCATACATTCGGTGTTTTGACGTACCATCGAAGGCATCAGTGACCGTAACGGGCCTGCTCAAGATGGAGGTCTTAGGAGGCGAAGGGAAGGTGCAGCTGGCAGCACGCTTGACGAACGGCGGAGCAGCAGCGTCGCGGCGCACGAACTCGTCGACGTGAGCTGCGGTTGGTGAGGGAGCAGAGACAGTCGAGCCAAAGAGAGAGGCGGCGAGAGCAGCAAGAGAGACGCATGGAGTAGCTATCATAATAGAAACTGTAGAAAGCGAGCTTTGTGTTGGAACATGGGGTGACCGGGGGTATGCCCTCGGGTTTAGCCGTGTATGCTCGGATGTGTAATCTCATCTCTTCCACCACCTCGCATCCCCGTTTCCAGTGTGAAGTAAGTATCCGAAAAATCAGCATAAAACGTCTACTGAGACTTGGTCAAAGATCTACCGATAAACCGCTGAATATGCTTCTGAAATTAGTACGATTCATGTGCCAACGGTAGCTGAGCGACTGAATCGTCCCAAAAACGGTCTATCTGATCATTGTAGTGATTTTCAAAATTTGTACCTCAAATAGACCGTTAAGTGAGATTTTGTTAAGGAATATGACGAAGTATGTGATTCACTCGGACGACTAAATGGGAAATGTAAGACACGTACCGTGAATGGTAATATCAGGTCATCTATAACTCATATACGGGCTTGGCAGCTCGAGCCAAGCTGAACAATGACAGGAGTATCTACGTTGACACGGATATTCTAATCTTTTTGTCTATGTTCAAGCCCTGACTCCTGCGGACTTTCAGGACACTTACTTCCATCAGAGCTGTTGATGACTATCGAATAACAATACCAGAGCCTACTCCATGTGTCAAATACCAGCGCTCATACGCAAGGCCTCGTGACAGTGAGACCCGTCCTTGAGCAATGTGTCTAAATCCCAACGAGAAAGTGGCTGCGCTAAATACGCCCCGAGCCAAACGGAGACGAAAAAAAAGCGGGCGGAAATTAGCTGAGAATACTCTCTAGAAACTATCTCAGCACACTGCTCAGTAGTCATCACATGCTATCAGACATGTTTCTCCTTGCATCTTTCATTGTATCGGCTGTAACAGTCGATCATATGCACATCTAGCCTTCTCAGGAACTAGGATGAAGAGGCACAGCTCAGCTTTCAAACACCTTACACTATATCATATGCCCCAAAGCCTCCCATTCAGCCCCTTACATAACCTGTAAGCACCACACAGTTGTGTTCTATACCACTGGGGCCCCAACATCCCCCCGGCTGATCTAAACATACATATCATTATCAAGAGGTCTAAAAGTGCTCTATTTATCCTACACACAGTAGCACTTGGGCTACTCTACCCGTCTATCTTGGTACAAAAATCCTAGGTCTTTTATAGGCAGAGTACCGGGGTAGACACTGGCAGATTTTGGCAATTTGAATTCCCACAGCAAAATCACTCACGTTCACCATGAGTTTGTATAGACTGTAGCTCTGCTGTTTTTGAAGCTACATGTCTGTAGGTGTATGCATTTTATAGCTGAGATGCGGCGCTTTCAGACGTTATTTGTTATGTATTTATGTGTACGCTACATGTGCCGTGGCGATGCAAACAGTGTTCGGGCTTAGTCCGACTCGAGTGATTGTGTTGCATACTGTATCTTTGTGGTTTAGATCTGTATCAGTATGTTCTTGCGAGCCGACTCGGTGGATGAATAACATTTGTCTCTAAGCGTCCGAAACCTCAAACGACATTCTTTGGCGCTTGTGAAATAGACTTTTGCAAATCGCGACGGCGGGCTGCACAGACACAGATTGAGCCGTTCAGGACAAAACAAACTAATCATCATAAGACATACAAATATTAAGATAAGAGAAAAGAGTAGAACTTAAGAGCAACAAAACTGGGCTGCGATGTAGAAAAGTGTAACATACATGGGATCGCTGCGCAAACCACACCAACGGAGCATATGCTCACAGCCCGATATGTATAAATGGTGCCCACCGTCTGATTCCTTCCACTCCGACCTTGTTGCGCAGCTTGCTCGCCGCCTTGTGTAACGCCATTGCCGCCTCCGCACAGTCCATCTTTCCGTCTTTCACTAACTCTCCGTACACCACCTCCGCCATCTCTGGCCCGTCTTCGTCCGCGATTGACCACATCGTCGCGATCACGCTCGGGTATCCGGCAGCAAGCATGCCCGCCGCCAGGTGCATCGCTTCGTCTGGTAGGAAGTCGTCGCCGGTCGCTGTCTGGCATGCGGACAGGAACGCGAGCCCCTTGTGCCTGAATGTGCGCTTAGTGATGGTCTCAAGTGTCAGCCTACCGCCATGCAGATAGAAGGCGCTCTGTCTAGGGTCTGAGCGGTCCTGGATGGCATGGCAGGCGAGGTGGACCCAGCTGTACTGTTCCATAGCGTCGAGTGTGGCGTCGACGGTCGCCGTCGGTCCGTCGAGTTGGCTGTATCCAGTGGCGGCGGTGTACTTTTTGATTATAGCAAGCTCGTCGACAGTCTTCGGCAATAGGGAGAGTCCGGTGGTATCGTATTGTCCGACCGCGAGCACTCCGGCGTGTGACATAGAGACAGAGCTGTTTGTAGCTAGCAAGGCGGCAAGCGTGGGGGTATAAGAGGAGACAACGAGATCGAAAGCGTTGCGCGATGTACCATCGTATAGGCCCGCCGCGTGTAGGGGTAAGAAGGAGAGCGCTCCGGTTACGCACCAAGTGATGTGTGGCGGTTTATCTTGCAGTGGTTTATTCTGTAGCAAGAGGAAGCGATTAGAAAGATTCGAAGAACACAAATAAGGCTCACGGTATACTGTAGTGCGCTGAGTATTGGTTCTACAACGTCTGACCAGAGTACCTTCAGGGGGTATAGAGTATCCTGAGCGCTTTCGGAGGATCTATTACGTTTGAAACCTCGAGGCTTGTCCTCATCTCCGCGATGGCCAATCAGCGAGACCAGGTCCGCGCGAAGCTTACACAACGTCGCTGGCGCGAGCCTGATAAGAGGCACATGTATCACCTCATCGCAATCGGGGACAATGATTAGAGCGTCGCAGCGAGTTTCATGGGTGTTAATCACCACAACAGGGCCCCTTGTAGCCGCCTTCTTGAGTAAATGCGCCTTGCGAGGCAGCATATAGCCCTCAAACCCGGGAAGCTGCCGAACCTCCTGCAGAAGCTGCTCCCACTGAAGTGCGGCACCATGACGCTGACCCTGTAGGTCCAAGTCAAGTGGAGGGCCAACCGGTGACCATGATGTTTGGCTTCCTGGTTCGGCAGCTTCAAGCTGTGAAGCGATGTATCGCATTCGATCAGCTAGCTGTGGATCGACAGCAGCGAGGTCATCAAACGGTGTACGAGTCTGTAGCAGCTGGGTCCATACGACTGAGCGACCTTGCTCTAGCCACTCGAGAGCCGTGTCGTAAGTGCCGACTGAAACTGACCATGCCACTGCTGCTGAAACAAGGTGACTGATACTGGGTATGGAGTGGTATCTTGCTTGGACTGTCTGGCCAAGCCACACAAAGTGTGGCAGGAGAGTGAACACAGCTTGGTACGCCTCAAGCGGAGACAGATTGAGCTCTAACGAGTAGTCAGCCCATCCCTGAGCGCACCGTATTTGATATCGAGGATCGAGGATTGGCGGGTTGGCTGCTTTCCTAAAGGAAGTCACAGCAGACACCAGATCTGGCAGCGAACAAGTGGATCTAAACCGGACTAAGTAAGCCCCTCCAAGCTTCATTGAGACCCTCGGACTTCGGGCGTGACCATCTGGAATAAGTTCAACGGCCCGCACAAGGTAATCAATGGCCAGGTCTATATCTGCCTGACTGTGGTTTCCCATGAATCGGGTAATCAGGAATCCCCCTAGGCCAGCCAGTAGCGATGGTTTATGAGAGTGATCTTCCGGAATTAGCGTTACGGCTAATGACATATGCTCAATCGCCAGGTCTATATCCGCTACGTTCCTAAATCGCCGGTGCCGATAGTACAGTGAGTTTCCTAGGTTGCACATAGCATCCGCCTTATTTGTTTGGTCGTTCGAAGATAGCTGAATAGCCTGTAATTGGTACTCAATTGTTCGATCAAGGTCTGCCGGGTCGTCAAACCGCTCAAAACGATGCTGCAACGCGATTGCTAGGTTGTTCAGTGGTTTTAGACTCTCGATGTTCGGAGCAAGATGAACGGCAAGCTCATGATATTGAATTGCCTGCTCCAGGTCTTGCGGGCTGCGCAGTCGCTCGTATCGATTGACCAGTAAGCATCCCAAGTCATCCAGCACCCGTGACCTGTCTGGGTGAGCTGCGGGAGCAAGCCGAACAGCCATCATACAATATTCAACGCCTTTGTTCAGGTCTGAAAGATCACCTGTCTGTTGATATCGATAGGAGAGTGAGGATCCAAGGTACATCAAGCAATTCGGCCTTTCTGGGTGATCCTCCGACTGAGCCCGATTCAGAGCCAGTTCAAGACACTCGATAGCCTGGTTTAGCTCTGCTAGACTTCCATTCCGCTCGTGTCGAAATCGCAGTAACACTCCCAGGTTAATTAGAAAATTGGGCTTTCTTTGGTCGTCGTCTGAAATAAGCTGAATAGCTAACCCTTGGTACTCGAGTGCACGATCAAGGTCTTCCATATTGCCAACTCGCCTATACCGTCCACAGAGTGAGGACATGGCACTATACAAACGTCCAGGCATATATGGGCTATCCTCCGGAGTCAGCTGGATCTCCAGCGTTTGGTATTCGATTGCTTGGTTGATGTCCGCCAGCTGACCCAGTTTGTCAAATCGAGCCAGCAGAAGATTCTTGAGATACCCCGAAGCAGCCGCTGCCTCTGCTAGATCATCCCCAGAACACAATGTCATGACTTGTAGCCCGCATTGTATTGCCTCGTCGATGTCTGAGACATGGTCAAGCCTGACCCACCGCTGGTACAGCATCTTGCCAAGGGTACGGACAAACACTATCTTGGCCAAACCTGCTTCCTTGGCTATGGCCAGAGCTTGACTTTGACTCAAGATTGCCATGTTGAGGAAGTTGGCATCTCCCAGTGGCCGGCATCCCTCCTTCATGAGGCGATGAGCTATTAATTCAAGCAAGCTTGCCTGCGTTGGCCGGCTGTAACCATTGTGGTCAATAGTAAGTTTGTATAGGATTGCCTCTTGATACTGCGTACTACGAACCTCGTCAAATCAAACACCGTGACATCAAAGGGAGCGTCCGATACACGCAAGAGCTCGTTAACCATATTTCTCAAAAATTCGGTTATAAGATCGCTGGGTACAGCTGGGGCATTGATATTGTTGCATGGCCACTTTGTACAATTTGTAGCGTTGGTCGATTCTATCGAAGAGATTCATGTTCCACCTGTCTCCATAAATCGGTTGCTTACCACTGAGACCCAACTCCTGTGTGGCTATTTCATACCCTACTACCTCCTCGACACTGTTAAAGGGGCCTGAAGTCATTCATACGCTCTCGTCCGAGACCAATCAGCCAGCTACTAACTTATTCAGAGTATCCATAGATGTGTAGCGCAAGCCGAGAGCTCGTTTGAGATATGGGACGGGTTAGAATATCCTGGTCGCTGTTCTAGATGGGGACCTCTGGGTTTTGTTCGTCATAACCCTCCCCTTCCTCTGCTGCTGTATATACGGCTTCCAGTCCATTCACAGCGTTGAGGAGAAAGCGGACTTGGAAAAATCCTCCTTCGGCGTAGTACAGCCTCTCTCCGCAGGTTACAGCCAGGCGTCCGGAAGATGGATCCAATATTCTCGTGCCTCAAGCACCTGATCAGCGTTGACCATACTGTAACTCGATTTTCACAATTGATGGACACTCGGCACAGCCTAACAGGTTCGGATTTGAAGACGGGGAGTATCGCCTCTCTAGGAATACCTCGAGGCAGGTTGCAATGAGGCGCTGAGTTGAAGCCTAAGCTGTACAGATCACTCAGGTAAGCAATTGACATTTGACATCAAACAGTTTGACGTATACCGCTGTTAGTGACGTCAGGAAAAACCCCTGGCGCAAATTTGGCGTTATCTGGCGTTATTTACCTATTTTCCCCATTTGCCAACCCCCCCTTAAACCGACCGTTATTTACCCCCCCCCCCCCCCCCGGATGTCAAATTTACCTCACTAAAATATAGATAACCTGCAATTTTCCCCTCGGTGAGTAAATCTACCTTTGATAAAGGCAAATAAGCTCTGTAATGTAGCAAATAGGTATTCCGAGAGGGAAATTTACACCAATTATAGGTATATAACGCGGATTCAGGGCAAATAATCGAGCATACACTACCCATTCTACAAGTTGCACTCGATCACAGGTCTATGAGCACTCGCATACCCACTAAGTTTAGCTCAATGAGTATATATTCAACTTCTATTTACACGCCACCGGATACACAAAGCAATACACGCAAGAGAGATAGGTGAGAACTGAGAGAGAATATTATATACCGAAGGCAAACCACCGAGCGGCACAAGAACAGTCAGTACAAGCGTCGCTGAAACAGTTCAGGGGATCATCTACGTACAATAGATGGCGGTGGTTAACCGAAGACCAGTACCACACGCAGCGGGCAGACGGAATATAGGCTTGCACAGGGCACGAAGGTGTGGCAAGCGATGGCACATACATATTTCGACGTCAGATGCGGGTGCAAGGTATCAACAACTGTTGAATAGCCGTGTAATGACGCAAAAAAGTACTTACATGGCAGTCGCCCGCTGTCCAGAGGCGCGGGGGCAAACGAAGCGTAAGTTGGTGGCGTTTGGTGGAAGACCGGCTGAGACATTCCCGAAGTCGACTCAGTTGCTGTACATCAGTGGCTGTGTGTTGGGCGCCGGTACACAGTGCTGCTGCGTGCTATTCGTATCAACCACCTGCCGGGTCTTTCGTTGGCCATCGTGCCGTTGCCGCCCGCCTCGTGCCCGGCTCCAATGCCAACCGCGCCCTCGACGGGACTTGACTCTGCCTCCTCACCCCCGCCCGCCATTGTCACCGAATACATTGCCTGGTCTTTTGCCTGCGTGGCCGCTATTGCCGTCGACTTGCCCTCGCTGCCAACCGCGCCGCCAACATCCCCGATCACGCCGGATGACGCTTCTGCACCGCACGCCGCCGCTTGCAACTGGCGTTGAACGTGCTGCGCCAGTGTTTTGTTCGCGCTTCGTTGACTCGCCCATGCCGAACGCTCGAACCTCGTTGCTGCCGCTCGTGGCTAACTCGGCTTTGCCACTCGTCGCCCTGTCCGCCCCGATCCACACAGCTTGAGCGACCAAGTGTCGTTGGTAGGGTTTTTTTTTCTTTCTCCTCTTCTCTTTGTGTGATGCTTTTATTTCTTTCAACGTGACATTTGCTGCGGCACCTCGTCCCCTACCGGCCTGACCCAATACTTGGCATCAGTGCATGGCCCACGATGTGTCCCAATACCTGGCCTCACACGCGCTGCCTCCGGCTTGGGTGATCCCGTTTCGCGGGTGTTTTTTTTCCTCGTGTTTTTTTTTTCCTCTTTCTTTTTTTTTGCTTCTCTTTTCTCGTCCCCTCCCGGCCTGACCCAATACACGGCATCGGTGCATGGCTCGTCGTTCGTGTCCCAATACCTGGCTTCACACGCGAGTCTCCGGCTTGGGCGATTGAGCGCTATTGTTGACTTATCTTTTTTGCTTCGTTATATATTTCTTTGTCTCTTATCTCTTTGGGCAGCTCAGCGTCGTCGTTGGTCATGTCACGGTGGCAATTCGTTGGCGTTGTGTTGATGTGTGGGCCCTCGTTGGCACTGTTGTTGCCGCTGGTGGCGACGCGGCTGTAAAGTCGAACAAACAATGCTATTGGTGGCAACATCAGCAAACCCAGTTTTTACTTGTCAAGTGCTTGGTTAGCCTTATGAAAATTGACCTACCTTAAAAAGTAACTTTTAAGATATGAAATTTCCCGGAAGTGCTCCCAAGTACGCCTCAAGTCAGACCACATGACTCCTCAAGTACACCTCAAGTAAACCACGTGACTCCTCAAGCACCAATAAGTAGCCCTAAGTACCACAATAAGTACTTTCAAGACAAGTTAATACACTTCAAGTAGCTTTGGAAGCCATGTCACACAACTCAACTGTTGCCTAAAAGCTGGTACCATCCAAGAAGACATGTTGGCACTTACTCGGTAGGGATTGCATCATAACTAGGTACATCTGATTGGCCGCGCGTATGCATTCATTGAAGCCAAAATGACATATATTCATTAGCATGCCAGGGGTCTGACCCAAACACGTAGCTATACAGTGGCAGACAACCCGGCAAACACGCCGAGGACAAGAGAAACGGACGAAGACATGCACAAAATGGAGATACTCGAGATCGTGATCGGAATTGTATAGTATTGTTCACTCGACATTCAACTCGGGCGTCCGCATGTTCCGTCGTCATGGCTGCTCGCTATCATGTGACGTATCGAGTGAGAGACCGTAGGCCTCGAGAACCGCCAATGCGACGTGGGCTGCGCTCTCTGACGCGCCCCAGTTTACGCGAGTCTGGATTCTGTGGGTGGCATCAAAGGCTTGCGCCTTGAATACTGCAAGGGTACAAGAACAGGCTCGGCCATCTGGACTCGTGTGACGGGCACGGCTATGCTTGCCATGAGACTGACAGTCGGCGCTCCAAGGTTAGGCGGTGCTGTTCAGTAGTTCAACTGCAGGTCGTCCGAAGCCGGGGTGTTGGGTGGCGCGTGGCGACCGAGGAATCAGACCTGGCATCGACGTGGCCGTAAACAAGGGAGGTCGCCAAGGAGAGCACTGCCGCAGCTACCAAGTTCGCCTGCCGCTCATGCTCAGCTGGTAGCAGGGTGAGCTGGGCGCGCTTGCCCCGGAGTTGCCCCCAATTCGTCCACAGCGGGTGAGCTTTGTGCTTCATAAGACCGAATGGCGAATGAACGACTCACCGCAAGGCTGCCGCGTCTGCGGATGCGGGCGCAGACGTCCCAAACGCACGAGAACTGGTCGGATTAGTGTGAGTTAAGACGTGGAACCGAAAGAACATACTGGTAGGCGTGCCAAATTTCCCGGTCAAGCGGTTGGTGCAGACCGACGTTGGCTGGGCGTGGTGGGATGTGGGCGGAAGCGCGGGCGTTGCAATTGACGCGGGCGGGGCATGGTGTATTGCAGGTGCACCGTTCGTCGTGCACACGAGCGCAAACAGGCTGGGTAGGCGAGGGGTGAGCAGTAAGATGATCAAATGCCAGCGCAGGCAAAGAGAGCGCACGGACGCACCAGAAGCGCAAACAAGCGCGCTGAGTTCATCGTCGGTCGCAGATGAGCGGGCGCGTTGTTGGGCGGCGGGAGGTGTGGCGGGGTGGACGGGGTAGTGGAGTTGAACCAAGGCAACAATCGTGGCCCGTGCGCAGCCACAAGGGTTCGACGGACGCCACACGACCAGTTTTTTCCGTGGCTTCGTTCAACCACATCTCCTCCACGCCCGCGCCCCACTGACAACGACATCCACTTGCCACCGGCCAACCTACGGCCAGCGACGTCAACGCAAAGGTCACGCCGCCCTCACCCTCGCACGCCTCTCGACCTCACGCGCGTCCCGAACGACGCCGCCGCCTCTCGCATCTCGGTCAACCACGGAACCGTGGTAATTTTTCGACGCTTCGCCTTCCGCGTCGCCCATATCCGCCATCGCCTGCGCCTGCGCCTGACAGCAGTCGCCAATGGTGCGTTTTCACTTCATTACGCCGGCTCAGACGCTAACCGCTCCTTTCGCCCACTGCAACGGTTTGTCAACATCGACACCGAACCCACCTCCTCTGTTCTCGTGACTCGCCTCCGACTGTCCCGTACACGTTGTCTCGATGCGTGTATTCACTCATGATGCCCTCCTCACCTTACCCTCGCTTACGTTCGAACGCGACGCGGTTTAACGCGCTCCTGGTGCGTCCACAAGCTACTTTGATTAGGCCCATGCTTACCAACCTCACTGCTAGCTGCTCTGTGCCTGTCCAACTCGCCCGCGCTAGTGCGTTCCACGAGAGCCGATGCGAGGCGGCGATAACATGCGGATCGCCACGGCACTCGGTCACGCAGCGATGCGTGTCGATTGGTACGTGTTTATTCTCATGTCCAGGCTCACGCCAACTCGTCCACACATGCTGCCTGTGTGGCCGTTTGAACGTCAACGCCCCACACTCACTACACCACTGAACCCAAAGCTTCGGCGTGCTCGTTCGCCCACGCCCGTGTGCTTGTGTGATGCCTGTGCCGAGTACACATTCATTCACATGTTGACGGCCTATTTTTAGGTTTTCTGATCGTCTACTTGTTGATCCAGTACCGCTACCCCAGCCCGCACTGAATTCAACCCGCATGTTTTCTACGATACTGTTTGTGTATATATAACATCAATACAAACGTGTTGATCTGATTTTGCTGTCCGAAGTGAATGTTTAGCCTTGGTTCATGTTACTTTAGATATGATTGCAAGTAAGGACCTTTCTTGAAAGTGCTTGAGAGCACACTAGGCTACCTTCAAAGTAACCCATGTATACTTTGAAGCACTTGAGAGTCGCTTATTTGACCTTTCAAGTACTTTTAAGTATCCATCATTGACTTTGAAGCAACTTGAAAGCACTTTACAGGGTCTTGCAAAATGAACGAGACTCGCTTTTTTGTGGCGTAGCCTCTGGTGTCGGGGGTCATGAGGTCGGTCAGACATGTGACCTGAGGCGAAGCGCGAAGCGCCGAGCCTTTGTCGACGACAATGGTTCCTCTGATGTTGCCGGAGCGCGTAAAACGGTTACTTCGAACTAGAAGCATGGACAGAGAATTCGTCGTTATAATATAAATTTGTTTTCAAATATAGTAATAGAGCATAAACTTGAAGGACGGTGCAAACTAAAACTACCTGTAGTTACAAAGCGTACCCACTGTTCTCGATCCACCCGCAAGCGTCATCTGGAGTGATGGCCATGAGCGCTTGATGAATTAGCCACGGTCGAGAATCTGGATCAACAAATAGAGGAGGGGTATTCCGTTTCAGCCATGCTTTCATCGAGGAAAAAGCTTGCTCTATGGGGTTCATGTCGGGGGAGTAGGGTGGAAGATAGCAGAGCTTAGCACCTGCACAAATGAGCTCAGCACGTGGAGATGTTACAGATGTATAGTTAATAAACGCACCGCATTCAACCTCAACAATCTGCCGAATTTCTTCATCGTAGTGGATGGCGCAATTGTCGCAAACGAGTATGCTGCGGGGTAGTGTGTTATGCTCGGTAAAT
The DNA here is from genome assembly GCA_019616345.1 of Ceratobasidium sp. 395. Lineage (NCBI taxonomy): Eukaryota > Fungi > Basidiomycota > Agaricomycetes > Cantharellales > Ceratobasidiaceae > Ceratobasidium > Ceratobasidium sp. 395. The sequence goes on from WSTH01000336.1 coordinate 23,097, forward strand.
GGATTGAGCAGCGGTGCCTGGGCAAACGTTAGTCAAATTGTATTCTGTGGATTGAAATACTCAAGCGCTCACCACTTGTTGACGCAAGAACTGGATAAACAATTCTTTATTTACTGCACCAATAAAGACTTCAGCTGCGACTATGCCTTCAGTCGTGAGTATGGGGAGGACCGAATACTTTATACCACGATCAAAGGATGATCGCACAACGCACGCGTGTCCGGTTACAGCCCACCCAGCATCTCGAATGCCTGTCATGTCATTCACGCCACTCTCGTCGAGCCAAGCAAAGCATGCGGCCGCGAAGCGCCCCCAACGCGCAATCCATGTAGCTCTCGTAGGTTCGTTCCGTTGTAGAGCCTCGTGGGCTACGTGTTTGTGGGTGATGTCGCAGTTGTTCAGTGTACGGGACAAGGTAGATGTGCTAACAGTTACAGCCCGTTGCTGTTCAAGTAAAGCGGCAAGCTCATCGAGAAAGAGAGTAGGTCGAGCTCGTAAGACAGAGACCGTATAACCTTTATCGCCCGTAGATAATTTGCGTGGCCGACCGGTACGATGAGCAAGTGGATTGTGTACTACACCATAGGTTCTATGCAGTCTTAGGACCTCGAAGACACGAGAGCGAGAGCGGCCAGACGCTATAACACATTGGTCGATGCTCCACCCAAGAGTCGTACGCCAATAGACAATCCGTTCGCGTAGCTCCTGCGAGATCGGAGGAGCCATCGTTGTCGACAAAGGCTCGGCGCTTCGCGCTTCGCCTCAGGTCACATGTCTGACCGACCTCATGACCCCCGACACCAGAGGCTACGCCAAAAAAAGCGAGTCTCGTTCATTTTGCAAGACCCTGTAAAAATTTGACCTAACTTATTGCACTTATTACACTTTATGTACTTGAAAGCACTTTAAAGCAGCGGAAGTACCGTGATATGTTTGCTGATGAACGCACACAAGCGAGCAGCGTTGGCGAATCGACACAACACGAACAACACACCGTATCTGCTAGTCCTCTGCGCTGTTGGCCCTTCCACTCGCTTTGATATTTCTCAACCCCGCGCGTTTTTAACCTCGTTTTTTTTTTTCTCATCTTGTTCTTCTGATTTCGTGCGGTTGTGCTGACCCGTCTCGTTGTAGCTTCTGCATCAGCAAAAACCCGGGTTGGTTAGGAGCCCTTTAAATGGATTCTAGCTACCCCATTTTTAACCAAAGCTCTTTGAACCCAAAGGGCTTATTAGGAGCACTTATAATCCACGGGGTTTATTTGGAGCACTTATAATCCGGGGGGTGGATTCAAAGTGCTTAGAATCCACTAGGCCTAACCTTATAAGGGAATATTCCTATACATGGTAATGTTCCCTTTTATAGACATGCTCCCAATTCGGTTATATATCAGACATTTTTATTTACACTACCATTTCGGGTCAATGTATCATTTATTGCTTGTATGCACGGTATTACACTATGTACATTCGTATCTGTCACTCGTTTGCCTCGCTGCACGCGGAAACGACGGGGTGATGCGGCTCTGTTACTCGAGTTGGACTTATGTTTTCTAGCTGGCTATGCCGAGTCAAGGCTTTGGTCGGTGGCACTCAAGCACCGGCGTGCTTGATGAAATCGTGGTGTGATATATCGGGGGCACTTGCGGCACGTGTGTAACACTGAGGTTGTGACGGTGTCTCGCACTATAGGTGTACAGCAAACGACACGGCACATATGCATGACGGTTGTCAACATCGGCCAAGTCTGGTGATTAACCACTCACCGGCTGCACCAAGTGGGGTCGGGCGCAAAGACGACCGCAGCATTGGCGATCGGTCGCGGTGGAGCGGTAGCATGGGGGAGCGACGGGGCAGTCGGCCAGGTGTGACCGGCAGGCGCGGATGGTGGGGATCGTGAGTTATTAGCAATAAACGTCGCGCCACCAATCGTGAACTACGTACCATATACGCTATCAACCTCATGCGCGCCGGGTGGTGAGCTGAAGGGCAGCGAGGGCAAGTGGTGAGCTGCGAGCGGCGGGTAGCAGTCAATATCCCGCGGGCGCGAGCACACGCCTGCTTTTGCTTCGTGGGTCGAGTTGGGCCGTTCGAGGGAATCGTGGCGTGGCGTGGCATAGTGTCAGCTGATGCGCTTTTTTTTTTATTAGCGTGCGGATGTAGGGAGCTCAGCGCGTTGAGAGTGAAAAATGAGGGAGTTGGGAGTTGTCGGATTGAGGGGACCAACGCTCGTCGCGGATGAAGCGGGTATGTTAGCGTTAGCGCCGAAAATCGTAAGTGGGGTGGATAATTTACTTACCACCTTTATAGTTGCGCTCGTTGGCGCAGGCGCCTGAGCGACAGGTGGCGAGTCGAATGCGAGAGGGCGGGATGTTAGGTGTTAAGTGTCGCGAGGGAGGGTGAAGGGAGGAGGGCGGGGAGGTGTGGGAAAATCGTGATGGCATCAGTATATCACGTGCCCCTTCTCCGATGAGAGCCGATCCACCACGACGACTTGATCCGAGACTCCTGGCCCCTCCGATCTCCCTCCGATCTCCCTCTCCCCTTCCACCACCCTTCCACCACCCCTTGCCGCTCACCATCCCGCTACCACCCAGCCCCGCCTACCCGGTCGCCTCAGACCCCACCCGGTCATCGCTGAAACCCGCCACTCGGCAATCATCGGCTCTCACCCACCGCCACCGACTCTCCCTTTCGACCCGGCGACACCCCTCTCCTTCGATAACACCATCAGGCGTATGTATTTACGGTACGCAGCTCGTATAACCCATTCCCTAAAATTATTGCTGAATCCGTATGGCCACCCCATGTAAATTCGCGGCCTATCACGAAAATCGACGCGGCTGCTTCAACATTTTGACCCGTCGCGCCTCACGTTCGCTCGCCGTGCGTCGCTTGTCAACACGAGCGGTTCGGATCCGCCTCGCGGCCGTCTTTCGATGTCCACGTCCACACCCGCGTATGATGAGTGCTTTTAAACTTGTTTGTTCTGATGACTGGCGCTAACACAGTCCGCCTTATCGCTCGCCGAGTGCGTCCCACCGCTCCGTTGATCCGCAGCACTTCGTACGTTCGACCCACGCCCGCCGCACAGACCTGTACACTGGGACCGCGCCGCCCGCGCCTTGTGTCGTGCCGAGTGATTAAACGTGCGGTGAGTCTTCAACGGCTAGATCCTATGTTCGGAATAACTTGCCACCGTTCACGCCAGCAACACCAGCTTGGCGCCACCCTGTGCCACGTCGCGTACACGTACTGCACATCGGCTGAACAGGCGTTTCGGCATCCAATGCGAGTACTTGCTCCCTTGGCCCTCGCTCGCCGTCACAACCACCTACATGCCCACTCGTCTAGCCCAACGGCCGATGAAGTGCGACCAGTTGAGAAATCGGCGCCGTGCAAACTCGCCCCTAGAATACGCGACCAACTCGAGTTGACAGCCGCATCACCCTGTCGTTTCCGCGTGCAGCGAGGCAAACGAGTGACAGATACGAATGTACATAGTGTAATACCGTGCATACAAGCAATAAATGATACATTGACCCGAAATGGTAGTGTAAATAAAAATGTCTGATATATAACCGAATTGGGAGCATGTCTATAAAAGGGAACATTACCATGTATAGGAATATTCCCTTATAAGGTTAGGCCTAGTGGATTCTAAGCACTTTGAATCCACCCCCCGGATTATAAGTGCTCCAAATAAACCCCGTGGATTATAAGTGCTCCTAATAAGCCCTTTGGGTTCAAAGAGCTTTGGTTAAAAATGGGGTAGCTAGAATCCATTTAAAGGGCTCCTAACCAACCCGGGTTTTTGCTGATGTGTTGCCGTAGCCATCCATTCCACAGGCCCCATACGGTGCTGCCTGGGCCTCTGTGCGTGAGCACCCCTTACCGTTGATTGCCGCTAATGCCACATCACTTAGCCAGCCGGGCGCATCCCCGGCGCCTTGTATACTGTCCTTTTACCTACCTCTTGCGCCGCCCGCTCGGCTTCTCCTCGTGTTTGGCTCGAGCGCCGAGTACACGACAGCGGGTTCTTGTTCGCTGCTGCGCTGCACAGGGGTTTCATCGAAGTGCCACCGTCCCTGCGTGGTTTTAGTTGCCGACCTTTTCGTGCCTCCGCAATGATGTTTTTTTTTTCCTGCATGTCCGTACCACTGTTATAAATTCAACTGTGATCTCTCCGTGTGCGTGCCATATTGACTGTGTGCTATTTTTTTGTATGGATTGCCTCATATAATTCACAGGCATAGGTGCTCAGTTTATCTGCGTTTTTGCAAGTACCTAAAATCGTGACCCGTTGCAACTAAATTCGACTAAATCCCACTAAATTCAACAAATCCTGTGTAATTGGCAAAAGCAAAATGCCTTACATCAATGAGAAATCCGCTTATTCCTGATGCCATATGTACAAGCTTTACTTACTGCCCCGGACCGCTCGACTCCAACACAACTACTTCGCAAGTGGTCCACTTACCCTGCTGGATAGAAGGAAGACATGGAGAATTGGCTCGTCCTAGATGATGCCGGCCTGTTCAACTGTTAAAAAAAATACACGACCATGGTCACTTGACATCCCACCGGCAATTCTTTGTCGAGAGCCTTGGTTGTATTTCCGGATGAGTGGGCTTTACCTTACCTGACCTCGTCTGCAAAAGCGATTTTGCTCAATGAGAAACTCACCTGTGGTGAGTGCTCGTTTAAGATCGCGGAGCGCTCGGTG
>WSTH01000337.1:0-27806 GCA_019616345.1 Ceratobasidium sp. 395
CACTAACTTGCTAGGTTTCTGTCCAAATGATTCCAAACTTGGCAGAGAGCAGCTTTAGCATATATGCTAGCTTTTCGCACTCGCCAATCTTGGCTGCGATGCCTGAATGCGTCGCATTAGTAGGTGCACAACGTAGGAGCTTTTCTGCTGGCTCACCTATTGCCCTCTCCAGCACTCTGTAGGCAACGCAGAGCTTGCGTACTCAACACGCATATATCTATGTGCTCTACAAAGCCATTCGCATGCATAGACACCAGCCTGCTGCTGCGCAGACGGCATGATGTCCGAGAGTGGGTGTATGCGCAGCCCCTAGATAGTCGAATTTAATACCCGCCGTATTCAATGCCTAAGACGCGTGTTGCGCTGCGAACAGTACAAAGGCATCACTATGAGTGCTCTGGCATTCTAGTTATATTTTTCCGGGGACCGTGTGTCCCGCTTACCAGCCCAAAAGTTCAGCGCCACGCAGTATGCATATCAAATGCAACATGGTTTATTGCTATCCCTTACGTATGTCACGCTATGCTTGGTGTGTGGATCTCAAATTTGTGTACTGGTAGAGGCTACATATACAGCCATATCCCATTAATACACTAGCTAGTTACAGGCACCCCCTGGCGCGCCGTGCTCGTCGCCGTCTCGAACGGTCACGTGTTGCATTTGAAATGCTGCCCACTGTATAGAGCATCTGGCGCTTACAAGCTTTGATCCCGGGCCGAGTGTGCCGCGTCGACAGTTTTGATCCCGGCCAAATTTTGGATAATGTCTGGAACGAAACATCCACTTGAGCTGGTGTTGCAGAACCATCTAGGCACGGATGCTGCTGCTCTCACTCATTTATCCGAGCTCTTGCTTGTGCTAAGTCAACCTAGCATTTTTGATACTGCCAATTCTGGCGTCCTCGGCAAATGGAACGCACGTATTAACAGCCTCTTGCACTCTCGAGAGGCGTCTTCACGTTGGGTTGGACTGGTCCTAGCTAAACATACCGCTACTTCTTCGCGGAACATCCTAGTTGAAAATGCTCAAGGATGGGTCGGAGTTGTACTCCCAATGCTTTCGGCAAGTCTTTCTCGCCCCCTCACACAAACTGGACTCTAAAACTGATAGTGTGCAGTGGCTCAAGTAGAAAGCCGAACCGTTTCCAAACCATCATGCTGCGATTAGGCTCCTAGAACGTCTATTCACGAGGGTGATGGACATGCCCGAGTTCCAGCGCCAGGTAGTTATCCCGAACGTGCAAAAGTGCAGTCTGGTGCTGTTGGCGTTAGCAAAGAGTGAGGACAGCAATCTTGCACTCAAGGTACTCATTCAGCATGACGCCATATGGAATGATACTTACAGCAAATGTAGATCCTTGCTATAGAGACCCTCTCCCAATTTACCTTGCACCACCCTACACACCACCGTGCGATACAACAAAATCTACACTCCTTCACACTTGGACACCTCCAAGGCAACTCCCCAATTCCTTCATTTCCTTCCCCTCTCTCAAACAACTCAGTTCCATCTCTCCCCTCCGCGGCAATCCGTCTACATGCCACTCTCCCTCTTACTGGAGGAAAAGTCGGAGCCAGTGTGGCATGGAGGAAAAGCGTAGATTCGGCAATAGGTACAATCTGGAACCTATTGGTGGTACTAAGGAGGTCTTATGGAGATGTTGCTCGTAAGACTGCCTGGTTGCTTCTATCTGCTGGATTCTCACTGGCTTTACGGTTACAGCTCCCGCAACAACACCAGCAACATTCACTCTTCCACCACTTCCAGATGACCCTGCACTCGCAGTGTCTTTAGCGCTCGACAGGTTGCGCTGTATAACCAAATTATTGTTACATCTCCTAGCGCAAGTCACCCAAATATCTACACTCTCACTTCTTTCGATATTAACACCCCCTCTCTAGAACCCCGACTGCACGCCCTGTTTCTATGCCTTTAGGCTCCCTATCTCAACTCGCACTCAAACTTATCCAATGCAGTACCGTTGAACCTGTGCGTGGCCTGCCCACTGCGCTGACCAAGGATTTCAACGCACTAACGATTCCATAGGCACAACCTCCTCAAATACCTTTTGAGCCAATTCAAAGAACAGTCGAAGCTGCGGTCGTACCCGAGCTATGCATCGCGGGATGTATGCTCACCCAGCAGCTGGCTCGGACGTAAGTCGCACCTTTCGGAGCCGAAACATTTCTAACACCGTGATTTAGCTGCGGAAAACTGTTTACGACCTACGTCCCCAGGTTTCTCGCCGCTATCACCTACCAACTGGATCAACCTAACACCTCGAGGTAATACGTCCATACCTCCCTCCCCGCTGAACCTAACCGCGCGTTCTAGCGTACAGCAACAGCACCTATTCAGGACTATTGCTCCCCTCTTCACGAATACCCACACGCCTGCCCCGTCCCAATCTTACACTCGGCTCGCTTCGCACCTGCTCAAAGCGCTCGCACCTCTCCTTCCGCACTCCAAAGCCGTTCAGAGCGAAAAAGAAAGCGACAAAAAGGGCAAGAAACGAGCGCGATATGAAGCAGACGAGTTATTCAGTTCTTCTTCCTCCTCACCTGCACTCCCAGTCGAGCAATACACACCGGTACTCGAAGCACTCACACACCTTCTCCCTACCCTCCCACTCCCGATCCGAGACACAATACATCGCACACTCTTGGCAATCCTCTTACATACACCTCACAACTGGTCAATAGCAAAGGTGTATGCAGGGTGTGTAGGAGAGGGTACGAGCGCGAGCGGGATGCTAGGTGTAAGCGTACGCGCTATCCAAGCTTCAGCAAGCGGAGACGCACATCAGATACTCCAGCGGCTCCTCCACCCACGCATTCCACCCAACTCAGGAGCAGGTCCGTCAATTGACGATCTTACGTTGTTTTGGAAGGATGAAGAAGATGAGGAGACAAGAGACTTCAGGAAAGGAGTGGGAGTCTTGACTGCAAGTGAACTGACCAACCTGGAAGGGAAAGAAGCCCAAGGAAATAGGGAGGTGGTGAAGGTCAACGCCCCCAGCATTCAAACAAATAGCGCACTCTCCCCCGTTCCGGATGAACACCCTACCGTTGCGCCAAGAACTGCACTCCCCGAATTTGCGTCCCCCATACTCCCCCTGAGCACGGCATCCTCCATGTTTCAGTCCACGCCGACTCCTGCTGCATCTACACCATTTGGGACCCAAAGCGCATCGTCTTATGCACCTCCATTTCAGGCACATTCGACTCTCTCGTCCACTCGCGATTTGGGTTCCGATACGTCGAAACCGGCTAGCTCGAGCATTCTTTCCGCTTCAGTCTCTACCTCGTCGAGACCTCTTGTTACAGAGTCCGTGCCCCCTCCAGCACCTATCATAGCATCGTCCTCCGTGCGTTCGCCATTACCTACTTTTGATGACGACGACGACGAGCCAATACCGCAAATCGACCTGGCGTCTGATACTGACGAAGACGAAGCCTAATTCGTTTCTTGGGCTAAAAGGTACATTATGATACAAATAAATTACAAAAACTATTATACAAACTCGTTCTACAAAATTACAGCAAGTCATTTGCGGGGTATCCATCAGTCGCTTAGATGTCGATCAGTGATCCAGACAAGGGAGTACATCCCAAGTGAAGAATCTGACCACCTTCGGCCTGACGCTGGCCTGTGCAGCACCTATGGCCAGTATATGCGTGAGCGAGGGCTTCACTCAAGCTCGAACGACTCACATTCGATTAGCGCAAGAATCTGGGGCCAAAGCTCCGGCAATTAAGTCGCAGGTGAGCCCGACGAGCACGTCCTAGTTTGAGGATGCTGTTAGTGGAATTCGTGCAAAAGGAGCTAAACCTACATTCAGTAATCCATCCTGAACAAGGCCGCCATCCAGCAATCCCGCGTTTCGGGGGTCAGAGTACCTGCGAACATGTTTGCAGCACTGAAAATATCGTAAAATATTAGCCCCTATCCAGACCCCCTGAGCTGATCAAATATACTCACGTATTTATTCGCGGACGAGCATGTGTCTCCGTTCGTTCCAAACCCAGGTGTGGTATTACCAGGGCGACCAAGGGTGATAAGACGTTTGGCTTCGCTTGGAGCAGAACGTTTGAGACCGAGTCCTTGCAACGGCTCGCCGGGGAGTAGATTGAGGCCCTCGACTGGGTTAGTGATTGAACTAGATTAATATTCGTGTTAGCGTGCCACTAAATCCAAGATACTATAAAGTACTCACTCGGTTCCAAGTCCGTTCAAAAGGCCCCTTTTGAAGAGCGTACGGCGGCGAAGATGTATGCCCGCAACATCTACTCCGTTCTGAGCACCCAGGACGCCAGAACCAGTGTCGCCAGCTAGGAGACCAGAGCCCCCAAGGTGAAGAGGCCCACATCCCGGTTGAAGGATCCCGCCGCACTCGGGGTGCTTGTCGCTGTATGCGGGTTCACTCGAGGTATCTAACTTAATGTCGTACGGACTTTGACGAGTAGAAGGAGATAGGGGTGTTGGAGATGCAGCAGCGAGGCTAACGATGAGAACAAGAGAAAGTACCGCGCGCATAATGTTGTGATTGAGTATGATGTCGAGTTGAATAGAGGTAAAGAGAGTGTGTAGGTGATGAAGATATTAGGAATCGGAAAATACTATTAGGACAAGAACGAGGAGAGAGGTGGTAGTTGAAAAGAAAGAGAACGGCGAGGGGTATCACTGGACGAGACCTCTAAATATACCACCCCTGAGGCCGACCAAACAAGCTGAATAGGAGGTGTTTGGTGCAAATCACCTGACTAAGATAACCCACCTCCTAAATCTGACCGCCTCTATAATTCGTTGTTCGTCATCCTTCGTTTGTTCTTTCTCTGGTAATTTAATATACTAATTAGGTGCGCTAATACCCATCATCTACGTACTGTACACTAGACGCTATCCCTTACTATTAGCGTACCCGAAGTTTCAGCATGATGTTTCCTCCCTGTCTCCTCATCGGCGTTCTCTTCATCACATTCTTCCTTAACGTCGGCGCCATGCCTCTGGAGTATCAAGTCTCTCCAGTCTATTCGAATTCTACTCTGGTGACTCGCAAATGGTGCCCTCTTGACAGCCAATATGTGAGCATGTTCTAATTCCTTGTAGTCCGAACCGCTCCCAAGACTTAAAAACTTCCATAGTGCTGCCATCGTGTATATGACCATCATCATGTAAGGGAGCGGACTCTACTACGCGACTATCTCGGTATTTACATTCCGTTTGACGTGAGCACTTTGCCATAAACGAATCACCGCGCATACCTCAACCTGACTTGATTCTTAGGATCACCTTGTTGGTGTACGATGTGACTCAAGGCGGGCTCTTACCGCTAGCCAGGGATGTGAAGGCACCATTCTGTAAGTATCTGAATACCAGCATCCGCGTAAAATTAACTTCAAACGAGCAGGTGCTGTACGGGTGGCCAAGAATATTTGGGGCTCGTTAGGTCGTTTTGCTCGCCTCTTGACCTCGATGCGTACTAGCTATCGCTCGTTTGTGAACTCAGAGGCAGGCACTTTGCCTGACAAATGAAAAGGCGTACGGTTTTATTTTGAACCTCCCCCCTATTTATATTCCGTGTTTCCTGTCGTTTTGTGCTACTGAAATGTATACTTGCAATGTCTGGTGCTCGATATAGCTACTCCTGATAATTATCCTATGCATCGGCTATCCAAAACGTAACCAAATCAAAGGCCTTATGGTGCCCCTGATACATGCAAGCCATTACCAGAAGCATTTTTCTGTTTTTGCTTCATGCTAGTCAGCGGGCGCTTATGGTTGACAGTTGACAATCATCCGTCTATCATGGACCGCCAGAGCTGTGTATAGCAAGCACAGCACGATTCCAAGGGCTGCGATCTCAGTGCTACAACGGAACGAGTCAGGAGATTCTCTTCTTGATTGGCGAATGTATGTTCATTTATCATTGTCAAAGCTCAATTTATCTCAATAGTAGCTTTTGTGTCGGGGTGTCACAGCTTACACGCAATCCCTATGCTTGACACGGCCTCAGTATGACGTCATATTACAGGTGGCAAATGCTCGCGAGCCACTTGTAGTAATAAGCAGTGATAACCCGTTTGAGAAACGGAAGAAGCTTGCTAGCATGATTGGCAGTTATTACGGTGCAGACTAATGCCGGTATCAAGTGGCGAGAGAGCATATACCTCAGCACAGGTGTTTGGGGTCCGCTGAGTGGCTATTTAGCACGAGGTGGCGGTCATGGTACATCTATTTTCTTTTGCGCACCACCCCCACCATGAATCGACTATACAGCCGTTCTACAACCCTCAAATCCGTGTTCGCTCTCGCTAGCGGTTCACTGATAACCTATCATGTCTCCGACACACGAAGAATCGGCCGTTCACTGCGGACAGATTCAGAACCCACACCCGCCGAGCAACAGTTTCATACATCCTCTTTATTTCCCACATCTCCGTCTTCAACTGTCGAGCGATGGAAAATTCGGAATGACTATCCACTAAAGTCTGTTTCAGACACCGACAACCCAGCAAATGCTCCGTGGCTACAGATCGATTTCAGGAAGGACCCCGAAGAATACGCCAACGCTGTGCGATCTTACTGTTTAGAGGACATGATTAAATGTGACTTCAATGCGAATAAGTGCAAAGTAACCTCGTTTGCGATGATCGTGATGACGTGAACTAAAAAGTATTCAATAGACTCGTGAGTGGTACCACGCGCCTTGGCTGCACCGTGGAGCAAGCGGGCGAGAACCACTTAGAGGGTTAACAAGCGAACGGCCAATTCCTCCGTACGAGCTTGCACGGACACAATCGAGGTATCTCCAGATTTGGGCTTGTGGGTTTTACAACGCGACAGGTTCGTCAATTTCAGACCGGAATATGCCGCATCTCACAGAGCAATTATGTAGCTGCCTCCGTTTATGGGCAAATGTGGAAGGATCCCAACAATCCGAGCTGGGAGCAGGATGTACAATTTCCGGAGGGTTCTGTGGTGTTCAAAGTGCTGATGACGGATGCGAGCAATAAAGACCTGCCAACTCAGCGAGGCTCACCTACTTGGTCTGCTGTACGTCAAATTTCACGGTGCTGGATGTCTAATTATGGTGCTCACAATTGTATGCAGATGATCTCTCAAACAAACCCGGAACAAGACTTCTTCCCTATTGCGGGGAAGCGAAATGACCACCACAGCGACGTCCGGCTACTTCAAATTGATTTCGCAGTGAGGGATGCACGAGCGCCTATCGGCTGGGTGTTTGGCGCATTTATGTATGACGGTCGTAAATCAAACTTGAATGTGAGTACGAGGGAAAATAATAAGATTAGTAGAGGCGTAGTACTGATATAAAACGTACGCATATAGCCTTGGTATCGAACAACACCGCTTGGAATACAATGGGGTAATGACTCCCAACTTACACAAATACGCTTCGATGCCGGAGAGAAAGCCAAAGAGACTTGGATGAATCCTGCTGGGGAAGAGTTACGCATACATCTTGGTGGATTCCGGCCTTCTTGGGGTTGGAATGGTCGATTAAACGGGTATGTTCGCCAAGCTCCTAGTCTAGTTCAGGTAGCTGACACGACGATATAGACCTGTAGACAATTTTGCAAGCGCATGCGCCTCATGTCACGCAACCGCCTCGCGATACGGTACTATGCGCAAGACTCCACCTCGGCCGGTCGTCGATACGAAAGGACATTGGCGCTCCGGAAGCGCAGACGAAATGCTATGGTGCTTCGTCTGGACAGTTTTCGGTTTCGTTCTCTAACCGAGCGTGTTTTAGGTTCCAAAACACCCCCAGTGGTAAACCCATTGAGAAGGCGACTGTAACTGCAGATTATTCACTACAGCTTCAACTCGGGTTTAAAAATTATGAGCAATGGCGGAGGGAAAACGGAGACGAGGAAGGCACTAAGGTCAAAGATGCGTTAGTCGCCGCACTTGGACTGCGCCGTGTTGAAGTTCCGCCGTCTGGTCTGTTGGGTTCGAAAACCCCGACTGATTCCGGCGCTTCTGGTGGCGTCAATTTTTGATGGTTGTGTTCAAGTTGACTATATCTACAGTATTCTTCAGCTTTGTACCTTTTTGGACTTGGGATTTTTTCGAATATATGTATGTGCGAGCTAGTTCGCTTGTAGCTCCGCCCGGCAGCTTAGGGGCAAGTATTGGTAAGAAACGCGGGCCGAGCATAAGCGCTGCGAGTTGAGGCTTATCACGGATCGAGTTGTACATTAAGCACGCCCTTTGCGCCTAGACCACGACGCAAGTTGACTCTAGATCTAGCCAACTACAATGAGTCGCCTCCTGAGACGTCTTACCTCTGCACGAAGGCCAAACCTTGACGATCTACCTCCAGCATACGGTGCAGAAGATCCTCTTCAAATCTTGCGGTCCGTTGAGGCTTTCTCACACCCTGGCGCTCATTCTTACACATGGGAGGTAATGCAGGCAATACGATATTGTCTTCCTTGTAGATGATTCTGGCTCGATGTCGGGTGCAAGGTGGAAGGAGGCAGGCGATGCGCTTGCCAGCGTTGCTGATAAAGCGGCGATATACGATCCCAACGGGATCGATATCCACTTCTTAAATTCGCCTGAACTTGCCCTGGAAGTAACTGTGAGTAGTTTCGTTGTAATCGACTCTTATATCATTTTCTTACGTTTTCTTACGCAGTCAAAACAAGAGGTCATAGACTTGTTCAACTCCGTACGGCCATATGGACCGACTCCGACCGGTGACCGGCTTGATCACCTACTCGGGGAGTATATTACTCAAATAGAGGACGCCAAGACCAAGGGACTTAAAAAGATGCCTAAACCCGTTAACTTTATCGTGATCACCGATGGCGTACCGACGGACGACCCCGAAAGTGTTATCATTGCGGCAGCACGAAGGCTCGACGCGGGCAATTTCTTGCTCAGCCAGGTGGGAATTCAGTTCATACAGGTAGGGAATGATTCCAAAGCGACGAAAGCTTTGAAGGAGTTGGATGACGGGATTAACAAAGCACACAAAATTCGAGTACGTGGCGCGCACCTGTCATATCTGATACGACTGATGAAAGGGATCTGACAGGACATGGTTGATACTACGCCATATAAGGGGAAAGCACTGGACGGGGCGACCGTGGTAAAAGTTCTGTTGGGTGGCATCAACAGACGAGTGGATAATAAGGGTGGAGCATCTGTGCTTGGGAAGTGAAATTTCAACCATTCTGGCATCTGTATGCGTTCATGTGGGTATCATGTTGTGTTTCAGCATTTTCTTTCGAGTCTGAGAATGAGTTTTCTCACTGTACCACTACTTAATAGAACAACGTTATTGCCAAGGGACCAACGAGCGCCAAAGCTGTGCCTTGCACAGCAGATTGACGTTAACGCCGACACCGGAAGCGAAAGGTTCGATCTATATAAAGTCACGTTCACTGGCGCTCTCTTCCAGGCACGACCTTCATCCCTCCATAAAACGCGCATCCTTGTTGACATGGGCCAAAACTCTTCTGCTCCCAACCGCCGTTCGACTCTCAAAGGAGGAAATACTAATCGCAGACGAAGCACAGGTGGATCAATGTCTGCTCCTCCGCAGCGCAGGGCTACTATGCCGGCACCAGCCCCAGCTACAATCAACACAGCTCACCGTGCTAACAACATGGCTTCTCCACCACCTTACTCTTACTCTGCTAGTGCTGAAATGCCGAAACCTATCCCAGAGTTTGAGCCTCCGGTTGTGAATAACATCTCTTCTGGCCTGGAGAACGCTTTGGAGCTCCTCAAGTAAGTTTTTTTTTTGTACGTAGCCTTGCTCCCAAGGTCTGATTGTACTTGGCAGGGAATATGACACTGTATTCTTGATTGACGACTCTGGATCTATGGCTGGGTCTTTGTGGCGGGAGGCTGGAAAGGCACTGGAGGGCGTCGCGCGAGTGGCTGCACAATATGATGACGACGGAATTGATCTCCATTTCCTCAATTGTAGGGAATCTATGCTTGGTGTCACGGTACGTCTCATCTTTTATTCAATCTCATATCGTAATCTCATCCACCTCCCGTTCAATAGAGCGAGCAACAAGTCCGGGAACTCTTCACCCGCCTCCAGCCACGCGGCCAAACTCCCACCGGCGCACGCCTCGACAGTCTACTTCGACCTTACATCTCCTCCATCGAACAAGCTTTCCAGGACACCGGGAGCACCGACCCATCCGTTACTGGCATCAAGCCTATCAACTTTATCGTCATCACAGACGGTGCGCCCACAGACGAACCCGAAGATGTCATCGTCGCTGCCGCGCGCAGGTTGGACCGGGGCAATTTCCCGCTCTCGCAGCTTGGAGTACAGTTTGTTCAAATTGGGAACGACCCCGAGGCGAAAGCTGCGCTGGAGGAGTTGGATGATGATTTGAGCGGGAAGTATGGGATTCGGGATATCGTGGATACGACGCCGTATACCCAGGGCGGGTTGAGTGGCGAGACGTTGATCAAGATTCTGTTGGGCGGGATTAACAAGCGGGTGGACAAGCGGGGAGGTGCGTCGGTGATGCGGTAGCTGGGGGTTGTCGTAATGAACGGTGGGCTCGTGATGTATTTTTCGGTAGTTTATACTTTTTTTGGTATCTGGATCACTTCTCAATACCTGTATGCTTAATATCGAACCTGATTGATTCTGTGAATTATTATTGCACTTCCTGTTCAGTGAAGCTCAAGTGTTCTGGTATTGATTTGACGGATAGGTCATCTCGGAGCTCCGTGGGCTCAACAGTGCCAAGTTGGCCGGGCCGCTGAGCTGCGCATATAGTTATCGTTGCATTTTTACACCGTCCTCCGGCCGGCATGCGGTTATCTCCCAAACTTCGAACGGTTTTCAGCCATCCAGGGTCATCCAAAACTTGCGTATTGTATCATATGGTGACTAGGTATACAAATATCCAGAATACATACAATCTGTCTCTACTACCTCTTACACTCCATGCGATTAGTTCTTCCCCTGCCTCTTTTTGGCCTCGGTGGCGTTCGGAGCTGTAGCAGTCGTAGCGGCTCGCGCGGCGACGTTCCTCCTTGCGATTTCAGCTGGTGTGAGCGGTTTCTTCGACACCTAACATATCCGACCAAACAAAATAAGTACGTTGGATAAAATGCAGAATTCAAAAGTAACTTACGGGTTTTTTAGCTGGTTTAGCTTGGTCGACGCGGTGGAACGCTGAAACAATCATGGATGCAAGGCCACCTGTGACGAGTAGGAGAACCCAACGCGGAAACATGTTGACCGTCGTGTAGACTTTGCGCGAGAGGACAGCGTATTGGTGTAGGTACGGTTGTCTGTTTTGTCGAGTTGTGTCAGTTCCTTTCTATTACGGTAGGACAAATTGTGAGCGTACCGGCTACCACCGGGAGCCCATGGGCCGGACCATGGCTCGGTTTCTCGCCACCCTTCGGTTGCGGCGAACTGGTGCAACATTTCGGGGCGGAGCGGGATTTCACCGGGTTGGTAGAATCGGAGGGAACGGCCGTTGTCTCGGATAACGATGAGAGTCGGTGGTCTGTTACCGAATAATTGTAAGTAAAAGTAGATGCGTAACGAGGGTATATCAACTTACTTCCAGACCATCCACTCAGTAGTGAGTTCAGTGACGGCAAGATAGTCAACGCGAGCCCATTTGACATATGGTGCATCGCCGGCTTCGATTGCCATCCCATAAGCCGTGTCGAACGCTTCGTCCACGAACTTCGACATCGTATCTTGCTTTCCAATCGACCTAATTCCATGGATGTAGCCAATTAGCCAAAATCGGTATAACAAAAGCGTACGATCGGCAACTCACACGACCACAAACCACGCCCGCTTCTCAGCCTCCTCCGGTGTCGCAAACGTCTCGTTTTTGACGAGTAGCTCATAATTTTCGTCAGTAAGCATCGGAACGCGGTCGTTCCATCCTCGTTCGGCTGCTCGTGCGCGAGCTAGTTCCAGTTGCTCAGTTGCGTTGATGCCGACGCCTGCGTTAATAGCCGAGTTTCGTTATCTTTCAGCATTGTCATCGTCTCTCGAGTAGAAGGCTGCTTACGCACCTGATAGTAAAGTAGCCACAGGTCCCTCAGTGAGAACCTTTCCTATATCCAAGTGTTTGGACGAAAAAGATTTCCAGTCCCACTTGGCCGCCGGAGTCGGTGCAGGCGTTGGAGTGGTAGGTTTGCCTGGATTCGTTTGTGTTGCCTCCAACGTCGGTACAGGCTGACCAGGTGTCCATCCCTCCGAAAAATACGCTCGAACACTAGAGCTCCCCAGACTCAAACCAACAGCGAGGAAAGCAGAGAGACGCATGGTGGTTGAGCGCAAGAATGTTCCTGAGCATGTGGAGCCAGCGCCTCTCCCGATCACTCGGATTATCCAATCATTGGACCCTGAAGACCCCATCTAGGGTAGACACGTCGTCGCCCGCAGCTCAATCCATACGACGATCACCCCATGAGAGGGCGCACATTTTTAGTAGCAGCTGCGGCGTTGGTAGTGCGGACGTATGCCGCACCCGCGCGTGAGTAGAAAAATTTTACAATATTTTTTAAGCTGAAGGTTTGAGTATTTGTAGCTCCGAGCGCCGCGTCGTTCTATGTGAAGCACATGCCGGATTTGAATACCCAGCACTTGATAGATCATCCACTGCACGTCTACGCGGGACATCTATCTTCAGATCCGAAACCTCCTACAGCGGAACATTCGAAGGATGTAACGGCACACTTGTATTTCGTGTATACCAAGGCACGGCGCACAGCTGATCGGGAGCGCGTTATATTTTGGTTTAATGTGAGTTTGAATATTTACCGTGTATACAGGGAGATCTGATTGCTGTAGGGAGGGCCTGGATGCTCTTCGTTCGATGGCTTGATGATGGAGACAGGTCCTTGGAGGGTAGACGGAAAGGGTCTGAAGCTCGTTGAGAATGGGTGGGAAGAGTATACACATGTCGTTTATGGTGAGTGTTCTAACCTTTATACTGATTCTGCTCTCAAACACGCTCTGTAGTTGACCAGCCTCCGGGTACTGGCTTCTCATACACCAGCACCGACAAATACCTACACGAACTCGACGAAGTACGCCTATCTGTTGCCATTCTAGACTCGCAACTAACACCCAGCTCATCTAGTCTGCCTCACACGTCGTCGAATTCATGAAGAACTTCTACGCCGTTTTCCCAGAACTGGAAGAAATGGACGTAAGTCCATTTAGCGCCTCTTTACCAAGACCGTAATATAACCCTAAAAATAGACATACCTCGCGGGTGAATCTTTTGCAGGCCAATATATACCCTATATCGCCGATGCGCTTCTTAAAACATCCTCTACTAAGGCGCCACTCCGTGGTGTGGCCATCGGTAATGGATGGATTGACGGACGGAGTCAGTACCCCGCCTATGTCGACTTTGCTCTCGAAAAAGGTCTCATCAAGCGTGGGACGAAAGAGTTTGAGAAGGTCGATAAGCAGATGCAGAGGTGTTGGAAAGCGTTGAATGCGACGAGCGAGGCAAAGGATACGGTAAATGTGGGCGACTGCGAGGGTGTAATGAACAGTGTGACGGATGCGCTGGTCACTTCGTGAGTTCCACTCGAGGCATCGTGAGATTGGCTCGGCTGATTAGAATTTCCTGGTAGAGTGAACGGAAAGCAGATGTGCTTAAACGTCTATGACATTAGGCTGTCAGACGACTTTCCGGCGTGTGGGATGAACTGGCCCCCGGACCTGAAAGACGTCTACACTTACCTTCGCGTATGTCCACTTCTATCCGCTCACTTCACGACTCTAACATACTACCCTTAGCGTAAAGACGTTGTATCCGCCATCCACGCAAATGCCAAAGCCGAAGCCTGGACCGAATGTGCCGGCACGGTCTCCCAATCATTCTACACCCGTACTTCGCCTCCATCCGTCACACTCCTCCCCGGTCTCCTCGAACGAGGTATCAAAGTTCTATTATTCAGCGGAGACCAAGATTACATCTGTAATTACATGGGTACCGAGAGCTTGATTAGCAAGTTGAAGTGGAGCGGGAGTGTTGGAATGGGGGTAAGTTAACTTGGCTGTTTTGGAAGTATTTAGGCTAATGTATGTGTGGATAGAATGCGACGGCGCTTGGGTGGAAGGTCAATGGAACTGAGGCAGGGTGGTGGCAGGAATCGAGAAATTTGACTTATGTCAAGGTGAGTGCCCTTCTCTTTCTCCCGCTTCAGCTAGCTTAACATATTGTGTGGCATGAATAGGTCGCAGGGGCATCACACATGGTTCCATATGACGTTCCAGTCGTCGCACATGACATGATCCTCCGGTTTATGGACATCGACTTTAAATTACTTGGCGGAGGCACCGGCACAACCGTCGTATCCTCTATAGGCAACAACGTTAAGCAGGTTGGCGCGGTCGAAGGCGGCGGAAGCGGGGGTGGGAACTCCCAGGGAAACACCGGTACAGGCGGGAAGACATCGTCCGAGCAGGATAAAGCCATGTGGGAAGGTACGCTTCTACCTTGACTCGACATACTCATTTCGATTCACGCGGCTCGCGCTTTGCCTAGCATATTACAACGCCGGATCAGCCGCTCTCATTTTCGTGCTCATTCTTGTCTTCATTGGGGTCTTCCTCTTCTGGCGGTCCAGACGATCAAGAGCCGAGGGACGCGTGAATCTTCCGAAAGCAGACGATTCGGAAGAGCGTATACCATTATCAACAAACGTCGGTGGGATGGCATCGCGCGAGGACATTCACGATAGGGGCGACAGGCGCGGAGGAAGGCGAAGCGAAGAGGGCGAGCCGATATTCGATGTGGGTGACGATAGTGGAAGTGAAGAAGAGGGAAGACGTCGGAAGTAATAGGGGGATCGATGTGGTATGTATGCATAGATTTTTGGTTCTCTATTAGCTGGGAGGGACAGATGTTTACAGCGCTTTGTATTCAAAAGTTGTCTTGGTTGACAATACCAGTCTTGCTCTCGTTGCATGGTTTTGTAGGAAGCGACAATTATCGTGTACATCTCGGCTCCGGCTCCGACCATGTACCGCATTGCGCGGTCCCTTTCTTGCCTACGCACATGGCTAATTTTCATCATCATTAATCCCTTGTCGATCGAGGAGGTTTGCCACCCAAAGCACGTGGCTTCGCACAACGGAAGAGGAAGCTGACTAAGCGACCAAACAACGCCCGTTGCCGTGTATCGGAATACGGCGTTCGTGCCGGACGTACTGTTCATTGTCTTGCGGTTGCCACCGCGGGTGCTGGCGAAAGTATAACTGACTCGGAGATGAGAGGGTAGAGGGGGTAGCACTCGCACTACATAGGCTAGGCTTGCCTCGGACACTGGTTGTTCTTCCGCAACGCGCATTTAGTCAGCTTCGGAGTTGCCACTTAATATTGCTACGACTCTCCCACGTTCTACGGCCACCACCACCACAATCATTTATTACCACTACGCACCACACTGTACTCTACATCCTCCCCGCGTCTCAAACATCTCTAATCATGTCTACTTACGCCTACACGACTACTCCCAACTACCAATCGACCCATGCCCCGTTTCAGCCATCTCCACCGACTGTCGGTCACAGATATTCCTACCTCCCACATAATACTAGCCCAGCCGAGATCGAATCGTACCACCAACGGGTCCAGAAACCTCGCCTAGCCCGCCCTACACACTCCAAACACGACGTTAACGGCCACACGAGGAGCGCATCGAACCAGTTCTTGGATGTTCATCCTACCCCCACGTATCACCGGCGCAGGATGGGCCATGCCCGTACCGACTCACACTCGTCGGCCGCCCCTTCGCTCACGCGATCGTATTCTTCCGAAGAGGAGGATCTTCCGCGCAGTGGCCTGACTACGCCGTATTCGGCCAACGTCGCGCTTTGGCGGGATGATGTCCAGACTTTGGATGATGTTTCAGCTTATGCAAGCCCTTATAACGAATTTGGATACCTTGGGAAAAAGCACTACCAACCTGCTAGCTCTGGGCCACGGATATCCGAAGCAGAAGTTGAAGCAACCTGCCTAGCGATTGAAAACATGGTCTATGAGCTCAATGATCGTGTTCTCGCCTTCATGTTCCCCAAGAACCTTGATATCGAAGAGAGTTCCGGCGGCTCTCGCCTCGCATATACCCCGCGAAACCGGCCGTTGCTCGAACATAGGGAATACCTAGAGCGGCTATTGACGCGCCTGGATGATATGCCTTCGCATGGGAGTCAACGCATTGCGAACGCGCGGAAGGAGGCAGCGACGATTACGAACCAGCAGCTTGACCAGCTTGAACGAATGGAGAAGATGGTGCGGCATAACGTGAGTTACAAGGCGCCTAAAAGTCTGAACTGGCTGTGCTGATTGAAACGCTCGTGTTCTAGTTGCACTATGAGTGCTGGAAGAAGACGCCGCGCATCCAGGTCACCGAACCGACTCTACCTTGAAGCATGTAAGGACCGATTTGGCTAAATTTGCCAAATAGTTGTCGTTGTATTTGTTCGGTTCACGCTTTGCCCATCACTTTCTTGTACCATTTTCTTTGGAACTGTATCGCGTGTGGAAGCGCGTTATGTCCTGCCATATCTGAATGTGACTGTTGTATTCTGTAGCAATCAAGCCCCTATCTCCGAGTGGCATAAAGGAAGGCCCAACATATACAAGCCAGGTTACCTAAGCTGGCGTCTCAGAGCTGTGGTCCATTGACGCGCGCTCCGGTGATAAAGTGTTCCCGGCCAGTAAAAATCGACACTACTGTGTCGGTACAAAGTGTACTGCGCACACTTAGACGAACATTTCGATAGAACTCCTCTTCGCTTGCTTGCCCAAGGATGGTGGCGAGATAGAAGAGCTTCGTCGCCAGCCAACACCGCTGATATGCGCCTTACCCATTGTGCTTGTAGCCCTCACAGCCGCACCGTTCGCCAGCCCCATAGCCACCGGAAGGTTTGCCTATTTGGGTAATCTGTTCGGCGGGGACCAAACGGTACATGGGCCAGGAGTGGTCATGAGATCAACGTCTCTTGGACCTTTCGCCACCCTCTCAAACAGAGCCAAATGATGGCGGGGAGCGCATAAAGCGTCGAGTGGCTACCGATCCAGCTACTGCAGGCTCACCCCCTTCGTCTACGCTCTACTTCTCGTTCACAGCTAAATCTTACTTTCTACCATGTCCCATCCTTCTTCAAGGTATATGCCTGAGCATATATTCAACCCCGCGGCTTTTAGCCAAAGGGCACAGCCTCCGTCGGCCACCTCTCCGCCCTATGGGTCTGCATCGACCGCCGCACCTCCTACGATGGGCAATTATCGTTCAGGCAGAAGCAAGCCCTCCCACGTTAGGTTTTCAGACCTTGAAGTTGACCCTGCATACACGGGGCGCAATTTGCCACATCGCAGTGCACCGACCGGCGGGTATCCGTATCTCCCTCACAACCCCACGCCGACCGAGCTCGAAGCATGTAACCGCCGTATGAGCAACTTACGGCTCCGACATGCGTCGGAGAGCCGCTCCGGGCCCGATTCACAAGATGTCCGCCCTGGAGATACCGCTCGCTACGATTCGATCCCTAGTAATCACTTGCTCCCCCCAGAACTTGTCGATGAAATTGACTTATCAGATAACGTTTCGACAGGGGAAAGCTCTGGTCCAGACACACCATACTCTCCCACTTTTAATTTTCCTCCGTCACGGGATGTGCCATCGTCGACTTTCGTGCCACAAGAATTTCAATCCGCATCGAATAGCACTCCCCCCACCTCTCCAGCTACCACATCTGATGCACCAGCCCATAGCGATGGCACTACGTGTTCATTCGATCTTCCATCTGGACACAATAGTTTCGATCCTAGCTATGCTGACTCTTCAGCTAACCGGGCTTCCGTTCGCTCTACCATCGAAGAAATAATCTACGAGCTCAACTCACGGGTCTTGAATTTCAAGATGCCCAATAACCTGGAGCTCACCGCTCCGGGGGATGGAGAACCTCTCCCTCGGCTCCCGTATACCGCTCGCAACAGGCCGCTCATTGACCATAAACATAAGCTAGATAGTTTGTGGGATAGACTCGACAAAATCGGATCTGACGGAGATCAGGGGATTCGGGATATGCGCAAACAAGCAGTTGAAGAAGTCAGGAAGTGCTTGGAGGAACTGGACCGGCAGCAATCAATGGCTTGGTTCAACGTAAGTTTAATTCACCCAAACTATTCCGTAAAGCTGTGCTTACTTAGTATTTATGTTGATAGCGCCAGTATGAACAAAGGCGAGAGAGAACAGCATAGTTCCCCATCGCCTTTTCCGTTAGGAATTCGCATAGTACGATAAATGTTTCTGCTGCTCGAGAGTTCGGTGTTCGTTTTATTAGTTGTATTAATACTTCCTTTCGGTGTTCATCCTTCCAGCCCACTTATAATCTCGTTACTAATAGCTAATAGCTCGTTTCGATCTTCGTTTGTATTCTGGAGACTTGAAAACTGGTCCACCCTCACCTTATTAGTATCTTGAGTGGTTGCTGAGCGGCGCTAACAGCCTGAGTCCCAAGTTATAAGCAGGCAAATGCTGGTTACCATTCTCACTGCCTTGCACCCTATTTGTTTCAAGATTAGAGATTGACTACATGTTAGCAAGCTATCATGCAGATTTTCTACGCCGT
The DNA here is from genome assembly GCA_019616345.1 of Ceratobasidium sp. 395. Taxonomy (NCBI): domain Eukaryota; kingdom Fungi; phylum Basidiomycota; class Agaricomycetes; order Cantharellales; family Ceratobasidiaceae; genus Ceratobasidium; species Ceratobasidium sp. 395. The sequence continues at coordinate 18,644 of WSTH01000337.1, forward strand.
GTAACTATGTCATGTTGGGCGGCGGAGCCGCCGGATAGGGGTTGATCACGTGTGTTGTCCGTCTGTATATAGTTCGCATGTATACATCCGGTTCTGGGGGATTCCTCCCCCCGACCATCGTTTCTTGTTCATCGTAGTCGCGTGGTCGCGACGCTCTCGACCTCGCGCATCATGTCAGAGTGTAAACTGTTTTCGTAAGACATAACTTTTGATGTTCGTCGAACGACATCGCTGTAGGCGCTGAGCTGATATATGTACCGCATATATGCGCCTCAACCTAGTAATGATTTTGGCGTTAGCGTAATCAAACCAAGGAAGAGATCATTGAAGACAACCAGGCTCCACTAGGGGACAGTCTGCAACGCCAAACTAAGGTGAATAGAAGATGATAAGCAAAACTTAGGCCAGTAGTGACTAGTTGGGTAGAGCCTTTGAACGTACTCACCACTATATATTGAAACGGCGTTATTCTTTCTGGCTCGATCTGAAGTTCCGGTTTCTGTTTGTAACAGATACAACAGTATATATATGCGACATAATCAATGCAGTAAACTGGTTAGATCTTAGCAAATTAATACATACATACAGGGAATTCATTGATAGATACATGATGGGAATACAGCCTCAAAATCGTGAAAAAGGTTGAAGTAGTGATCAGCGGGCCTCGTTTCCGTTTCCAAACGTTACCCGACGAGCACCAGTGCTTGGTTCCTCAGTATAAATGGGGGCACCCGAGCCCTGCGAGTCGCGAGACAGCACCAGGACATTTCCCGATTCCATATCCTCTCCGCCCTTCCCTTGCTCTTGATCCTTGTTCTTGGACTTTTCCGTACCCTCTTTCGCCGCGAAAAACTCGCATCCCACAACCGTGCATACCAAACACAAGAGCATAAGGCATACCGGAACCAGCACGATTACTTTGAACGCCATCATATGCTGCTGGATGCTGCTGCCCTCACCTGCTGCAATTGTCATTGCTAACAAGCCAGCAAGCAGAAACAGCGACGAATACGTTGTAATCGCCGTCGGAAGCGCCGTTACAATTGCTGCAGGTCCGTTCATGCCTTTTAGGATATCTTTGCCATTGGCAATTCGGCCGATGGTTTCAGGAGAGGAGCCAGCAGCAAAGACAGTGAGGTAGGTGATGATAATAAGGCCTTCGAGTGACAGGCCAAACGCGCCACTAAAGAAGGCGGTGGCGAGCCAGTAAATATTTGGTGTGCCGAACGGAGAGGGAATGGCGAGCGCTGCGGCGCTAGTGGCGGTAATGACGGATAGCTGGAAGAAACAGACAGAGTTGAGACGATAATTAGACTGATAAACTAACGCGACATACTGGCATTGTAAGTCGATCCCACTCTTTCTGTAACATTCGTTTTAGTCTCGAGAAGTAGTTAACCAGTGCTTTAGCCCGCTAGACTAACCTGCTGTTTTGCCCGGAGAGACGACTTCTGCCCTAGGTCGGACGACTTGATGTTGATAGAATAAGCTCTATAGTCCTTGTCCCTCACTGCTGGGTCGTACATCTTCCAGGACTCTATCCTGTGGTAGTACTTTGGCGCATACCAAAGGGTCAATGCACACCCTAGTTTCCAAAAAAACCTCTTTCACGATCCAACTCCTTTGTTTGGGCGTAGGAAGGGGTATAGACATTTGATAACTAGAGAGGGAGAAGGTATTCGTGAGAGACAGCCACCCAGACACATCGACGAGTGGTTTTTACTAGGCGTGCGCGCTTGTTGATGCGGTGTATACACCGCCTCAATGAAACTCAAACTTTACTCCTGTGTAACTTTAACAAGGCATGGCTATTGGCATGTTGGTCGTGTGGCTACGGTGATCGACGAGACAATACAGCCAGTGCCCAAAGCGTAGCATCAATCGCCAGTCTCAAAAACTGTCCTCAAAACATGCTCCTTCCTCCTGCCGGTTGCTTGTATAAGCCCCAAAAACTCTAGTTCGTGTGCAGACTGCAGGAACCGGGCCTGATACCCCTGCTGAGCTTCTAGTGCTTCGTCAATTTCGCCCTCTGCATCGGCGTCACTCTCTAAATGCACCGAACTCGTCGCACGTCTCGTCCGACTGGTACTCCTGCTTGTCCGAACTGGCTCCGGCTGCTGAACTGTGCGGCTCACGCGCTCGTTTTGCGTGATATTGACGAACGCACCGAACCAATCTGCGATATTCAGCAGACGGCCGGCATCCAGGCTACGTTGAAAAAGCGCGCATGTATCAGGCATCTGAGCCATGTTTTCCGGTATATGCGACTCTTCGGGGTCGCAGCATTCACAGCGAAAATATGCACCAGGGCGAATCAGACCCGAAAGTATAACGCTTCTGGGTGTTGGGTCTAATAACTGTGCCGAGCGAGGGCTTTAGTATGGTTGTAGGCGCGGGCGAGCGATCACGTACTTCTTTTAGCCCACTAGTGCTTTGGGTAACGAATAACTCCTGAGATGAATTGTCCGACCCTTCCGTGTACTTCCTAAACTTGAACATATCAGCGGGATACTAACGACAGAGGATGATCCTAACCCCACAGCGATGACAAGACGGTTGCGAAACCGGGCTCTATATTCCTGGTCTAGTTCACCTCTTTCCACAATTTCCTTCAGTGTATTATGGATATCGTACATACGGCCTACTGAACGGGAGCCGGGTTCTCCAACGCGGTCCAGAGCATTTTGAACTATATTAGCTAGGTCCGGGGCCGGAGCAGACCTACGTAACGTAGCATATATGAGGCTTTGGTTGTACATAGCGTGAGTGCTAGAGGGGGACGTACTCAAATCCTTTCTTCAGCATCCATGCCGCATATTTCTCAACTTCTTTGGATCCTTTAGCTTCTAGCTCTAGCAAGTCCAAAAACGTGAGAGGAATTTCTTGACGATAAGCTCCAAGTTCGTAAAACCCCCAAGTCAGGTGGTAAAGCACGCTGAGCGCGTATCTTGACTTATCCGTTTTGTCTGGGCGCGAAATGAGGTCGAGTTGCTCCACTTGTTTGTAAAAATCGTACTTCGTAAGTTTTGCGTTGACGTCCATAGGGGAGAATCCATTCGCTAGAGGCCCTTTTCGCTTTGAGAGAGTCAAAAATGCCAATAAAAGATCGTCCGGCTCCACCGTGATTCTAGAACCCAACTTGGGCTTGTCATCAAGATCGCCAGGAAATACAGCTTCGGCCTCAAATAGTGGCTTGGCTTTGGAAAGATACGCATCTGCAGCATCGAATATCGCCTTTTGGTACCAGTAGTGCTCCAGATGAATTAACTACCTGGAACATTAGCATGTGGCAAGCGACCCAAGGGTGTACGTTAGTTACCTGGAGAGTTGTGGTTAATGCGTCAATGCAGCCATCAGTCCTGTTGATTATATCCTTTAACACTCTAATCGACGTTTCACCTAATATAAGTTCAGGCGGGATCGCGCTGGGCTGTGACTGATTCAATGCAGGTGATAAAGTCTGAAAATACGCCATCAAGTTAGCCAAGTCCACCGGGGTGTTTATAAGCTAACCCGTTGAAGAACAGATAAACACAATGCTGGCCCTGATGGCGGCTGAAATATGGTCGTGTCTAGCATAGTGCGGGTTGCGGTTGTGAATGCATGCTGGAGATAGCTGCTGTCAGAAGCGGTTGCGATAAACGAGATAGGGAGGCTGTCCAAGTGTTTGCTAGCGAGCTGTTAATATGGAATAGCAGCAACGTAGCTGGGTAAAACATACCTGCATATGTATATAAGGCTTTGCATCACTTCTGTGTCGAAGGTTTCCAGTTGCTCATATACCACAATGAGGTTCGGGGACTTTTTTTGAGACTTATGGTAGTCTTCGTAGCTAGTGACGAGTCTCGCCATATCAAAAGGCGCCAATGTTGTGCTTGATTTTTTCTTGGTAGGCAGCTGTCATATGATGAGGTCGGATTTGATGAGAACGAGAATGCATAGCGCCACATACCTCAGCATCCGTTTCTTCGAATTGAGATACGAATCCGCCGACAAGTGCACGTAAGGCTGAGGTTATGTTGCTGCAATCTCCCTCGTCGATTCGCACAACTAAGAGGCCAGGAGATGAAGGATCTAAGCCCCGAGCCCGATCTTCATTACTCTCACTGTCACCTCTACTAGCGTATTCTTCATCTGTGTCTTTTATGGGATCCAAGTTTGTCGAAACTCGCACAGCCTTACTCAAGAGTGCTGAAATCAACGCTCGATCACGACCTGACATTTGATACCATAAGTTTTTCGTTGGAGCTCGTTTTAAAAACAATCGCACCAACAACCAAAGCCGTAGGTATCTCGTTTAAGCCGAATTCAGAGTCTTGCGCTATTCGATCCTGCCGAGCAAAGTCAACAAGTTGACCGATTGTTGGTTCCAGCTCTTGAAAAACGGCTTTCTGCAGTCAAGGGAGGTTATGGTAAGTAAACCAGCTGAGATTAAGTCATTTACTTACATTCAGACGGTAGTGTAATGATCCCCAGTCGGGTCGGTTTGTGTTTCCTGAATTTTGCCCGCGTGCTTTTGGGTCATGTTCGGAAGTTGTCCTTCGTTTTCTCGGTTTGAAAGGGATATAAGTTGTACCCTTGCACTAGTGTTTAGTCTGCTAAACCTGGTGTTATATTGCTGTGACACACCTCTGAAGCAGACAGCTGGGGCGCCGTTGTTTGTGTGGCAGACATTACGATACTTTGGCAGCCGGGTATAGTATGTGATACAAGGTCAAATTTATACGTCTGAAAAGCGGTAATCGACCGTGAACATGCGCCAGCCGCACAAAAAGCACGTTTGAGGACTTGGTCGAGAGTAAAGTCAAGCAAACAGCCTGCAAACAGCACCCCCGCCAAACAAGCGCCCAATCCACGGAAATATTACTCAATTATGCCCATGCCCCCATTCGTTTCTCTTCCCCCTCCATCTGAGCGTACCCGGCCGAGTAGGCCACACCGCCCGTCTGACCTCAACCTCAACCTCACACGAATACTGAACAGCTACTTACGCCGCTCACGACTATTTCGACGCCCGCTCATGTCGTTTCTCATGAGCTACCTGCTCAAACCGCTTGCGTACCTCTCGCTCCCGGCGCTCCTTCTCCGGTACCTCTCTGAACGCTCCCCGGTCGTAAAGTACTATGTTAGGTTAGGGACATATCTGTCCACGCTCGGTGTGCTATCCGTCTGGGGTGTATTTGTTTCGCTAGGGATGACGGCGATTGGCCAGCGGTTCGATATCAACTGGGTCGTTGCACGGAGCTTTTATATCACTGCTGGCAGGATGATGGGAATTGACTTCAAGGTGGAGGGAGAGGAGCATATGGATATACCGTCGGCTATATTTATTGGGAATCATCAAAGCATGTTAGATATACTGTATCTTGGAAGGCGAGTTTTTTAAACTGCGGTGGTCGGTCAGGGCGTGCTGATGACGGTGTACGGATATTAGGATATTTCCTAAAAAGTGTTCGATCATGGCCAAGAAGGAACTACAATGGGCGCCGTTACTCGGACAATACATGTCTCTCTCTGGCGCGGTATTTGTCGACCGCTCGAATAACAAGGACGCGCTGAAAGCGCTCGCAGCCGCTGGCGAGGATATGAAATCCAAAGGCGTAAGCAAACTTTTTTCACGTGCTTCGGCAACTTAGCCAAAGACACATATCTTACCAAATGAATTTATCAGGTTTCGCTTTGGGTCTTTCCCGAAGGCACCCGCTCGTCGTCCGAGGCGTCGAACATGCTGCCGTTCAAAAAGGGTGCGTTCCATCTAGCGGTGCAGGCAGGGGTGCCGATTGTGCCAGTCGTGTGTGAAAACTACTGGAGACTTTATCGAAAGGGCACCCTGGAGGAAGGCACTCTCCGCATTCGAGGTGCGTTTTCGTCATCGCTACCCTCTATTCCACCTCCACCACACCTATCTACTATCTATTACCCCATATCGCACCACCTAGACCATCCTAGTCTATTTCCCCACCCCTCTCTGCCACACCCATCGATATAATAATCGAGCTGCGCAGAGGAGCTGTCCAAAACGAGCCTGCGTCGTATTAACACGGATTTTGATCGGCAGTCCTCCCACCGATCTCCACGGCTGGACTCACACCAGCAGACGTGACTGAATTGGCGGAACGCACACGTGAACAGATGCTCGATGTACTACGAGAGATTTCCGTCCCCGTTTCGGGTGAAAGAGGCAGGCGCGAGTCGACGCCCAAGCCGTCAACGCCTCTCCCGGCGGTACTACCGCCGATGGAATCGGAATCGGTCGTAGACGTACGAGAGATGTTGCCCGAGGGAAAGCCGATGGACGCGAGCACGACCCTGTATCGGAGTGTGACGGGGAGCGAGAGCGAGGCGACGGACGAGGATATGGTGGTGGTAGATCGTCCCTGAAAAATGGGCATTAGACTGAGTTGAAAGCCGGTAAAGGAAATGGGTGGTCCAGAGCTGAGGGAGTGGAACTTGAGGAAAGGGTTCTGGAAAGTAGAAGTGGGGCCGAGTGGTGTCGTTTGACTACACTGCTATCGATTTGCCATCTGGAGTCCGAATGAAAACGTGCCATTGAGTGATCAGCTGCACGGGCAGATGGCCCGCGAATGCAGCCTTAACATTCGAGGACCAGATGGACTAGATCGTCTGGCCCCACCAGTCTCTGCCTAATCGGGCAAGATCAAGTTGAACCTGAGCGAAAGACACGAACAAAACGCATATATCGTTTGTTTTATATTAGACATACATCCAAACGCATTTGGAAGCGGCCCGCTCAATACAAGTACGTTAGTAAATCAGACTTAGTGAGAAGAAATAATTATTTGGCGAATACGTTCACTCGTCGCCGTTTTCGCCTGGAAACTCGGACTGTCCTGTGAAATAGTACTCCCCTATCTAGGAGGACGATTTCATGGGCGAAAACAGTTGTTACGACTTAGAGCGAACCGGCTGGGCGACTTATTGGTGGATTGTAGCGATGTGAGGACATGCAAACCCAAGGTCACATGACTGGCACTCACGCCGGGACGTGCGGATGTAACGAATTTCGTATTCGCATAGCTGGGAGCCAACTGTTAAGCTATCATTCGCCGATCAGCTCGCCCAACATCTGATCTCCAGCTGCAGGCTCCTGGGATCAGCCCCAGCTCGCCTCCAGCCGCCCAATCGATAGCAGTGTAGTTGGTTCGGTTGGTTTTACGTCTGAAAGTGGAGGCACACGACCAGGAATAACACCCCGTTATCTTGATTTGATTAGTTTGGGAGGTCATACACGACACACAGGAGGTGAGGCACGCTGTCCGGTTACTCTTTTCGAGTACGGAGCTCAGTGCCTCTCCCTGGAAAGTCTCGTCCCGGCACGCCGAGCTCTGTTATGTATTAAATCGGCGACCACTGAACGCGAGCACGTGGGCTTTGTGCGGAACATGCACGTTTGTGGGGGTTGCTGTATATGGCAGTCACCTGGTCTAGGAAATAGACTTTTTTCTACTTGGGTTAGACTCTGTGCGCGGGTTTGGTATATAAAGTTCGAGTGGTTTTCCCAGGTCTATCATCGCACGTTGGTTTGGGTGTTTCTGTATAGCTCGTACCGGACCGGGTCTCCTTGGCTATTATATATATTTCATCTGACTCCGACTCCCCCTGAAATTCTATCGCCCCAGCTCCCGTCCTCTCCACCACCTCTTCCCATCTTTTTCTCTCGTTCATAATGTCGGCTGATGCTAGACGCCTACCTGAATGCTGGGGCCACCGCGGCGTACGTTCTAGTCTTTCATCCCCCTTATCGTATACTAATGAGCTCACCATGACCACGTTCGATTCATTTAACTCATAACAGGCATCTGCTGCGTTCCCCGAAAACACACTTGCAAGCTTCGAGGCAGCAATGCGCGACGGAGCCGAGGGCATCGAGAGCGTGCGTTGCACCTCGCATGTTGAGCTTTGCCTGCTAACATCGCTCCCAACCGCTCTTTGCACGTGATTCTTTTTTTCTGAAATCTCAACCTCAAAATTATTCGATCGACGACGCGCGTATCGTATCCACATAGGACGTGCATGTGAGCTTGGACGATGTCGTGTTGATGTTTCATGACCCGTCGTTGGGTCGGACGACGGACGGGCGCGGGTTGATTCGCGAGAAGAAGGTACGGCGCGATCGTTGTGCCTTTTTTTGTGATTTTAATTGTGGGGCATTGACCCTTTTTTTGGGATAGTGGGTTGGCGATATGGAGCATACGCGGACTGTTCGTGAGCCCAAGCAGGCGATTCCGACGTTTGCTGAGACGGTCGAGCTTTTGATGAGGCCTGAGAACCGACATGTTCAGTTTAATGTGAGTGGATACAAGTGTTTTTGTTTTGGCTTCTTCTTGCTTTCATAATTGACTTTTTTGGGATGTTGTTTGGTTCTTTCTCATGCTAAACGCGTCCCTGGTTTCTTTTTAATTTAGGTGGATGTTAAAGTCCAAAACGATCCGGACCGGTTGTTTAAGCTTATGCTTGGGATTATTCAGGGGTATGAGAATTGGGAGCAGACGATTGCGCCTAGGATTCTTTTGGGACTTTGGTAAGTTCGCTATCCGTCAATTGAAGGTCTGAAATTAATTTATATTATTGTTTAGGCATCCCAAGTTTATCGAGCCCGCCAAACGCATCCTGCCGATGATCCGTCGCGCACATATTGGGTTAAGTCCGCGTATCGCTCGAGAGTATTTTTGGGACTCGTGCGAGAGCTTTTCGATCGATTTTAGTAGTTTGAGTTCGGCAGAGGGTGAAAAGTTTAGGAAAGAGTGTAAAGAAGCGGGGAAGAAGCTTTTGGTGTGGACTGTTAACAAGAAGGAGGAGATGATTGAGGTATGTACGAGTCAGTTGCGCGGTTGGGGACGTGGTTGACTAATTTGAGCGCTCGCAGGCTGCACGATGGGGCGTAGACGTGATCTTGACCGACGTGACCTCGGTGTGGCTCCATCTGCGCGCTCAGCTGCAAGGTACCTTCCTTCTTCCTCTTCTGTCGTACCTGAATAGTAAAGCTAAGATCCCATCTCTGCACAGCCGATTTTGAGAAGACGTCGAGCTCGAATTCTCGTTGGTTCTTGTGGACGTCTCCGACGTACTATTACCCCGCGCGGCTATATGCGTGGTAAGCAGTTCCCCTTTTCCCCCATCGCGTGATCCAGAAAGTTGACTC